>PVIC010002805.1:0-73959 GCA_004025085.1 Thryonomys swinderianus
CTACCTACACATGTTTTAACTTTTATTACAAGTGGAACCACAAACTACAAACCTCATATGAACTAAGGGTCCTTTAGATTTTAGAGTTTATGAGAAGCCTGGGGACAAAACTGTCAGAACTTCGTACAAGAAAATAAGTGAGAGTACTTGCTTACCAGAAGTCAGAACCTCAAACGATTCTGGTTCAGGAAAGAGGTAATAAGTAAGATTAGGGGAAAGTTCACTAGATGGAACAGCCAACTCCCCTTCTATGAAGTTTAGAAATCTTGGGGTGCTCTGAAGTCTCTCCACCCAGGATATCTGCATACTTTAACTGTGTGTGATCACATTTGCATCTCAGCAAACGACAAGCAACGGGCCCGAGCCCTGTGAGGACACTGGCAGTGCTGTCACTGCCCTGCTGTCCCCGCGTCTGTGTGGCTCCCAGCACAGCCACACCGCTCCATAGAAGAGCAAAGAGAAAGAGGATAATGATGACCTAGAATTCCAAATTCCTTGGAAATTCCTAAGTAGTCCCATAATGCTTAGGCAAAAGAAGTAATATAAATCAAGATTAAAGACTTTACAAACCACAAAACAAGGAGAGCCTTGTATGTTAAAATATGTGATCAGGCCAAAACCATGTTGAGAGAAAATTTCATGATTTTAAACTCATTTATAATCACATAAGTAATAAGCAGTATAAACAAACTAAGCATTCAATTTAAGAGGCCATAACAATAAAGAGGAAAGAAGTGATAAACAGATAAAATTAGAAATTGATATGTTAATAAACAAAGTAAAGCTAAACATCAAGTCTATGGAAATGGTAACTAAACCTAAAAGCTTATTTTTAAAATATAAATAAAACAGGCGGAAAAAGCTACCAAAAAAGGGCAGAAAACAAAACATAACATTAAGATTGAGAAAAGGACTCTAGCCACATATACAAAGTCAACTAAACTTGCAAAATAAACGTGGAGTCCCTGCATATTGATTTTAAATCATTTTCATGGAGCCAAGGGTATACTCCAAGGGATACATGGGACTCATAAACCACAAGGTCAAAAGCCAGGAAGATCACACATCTTGGTGAAATAGCAAAAGAAGTTGGCTGCTTTTAGAAATTTCCCTTACTCTCTAAGTGTCTCCTATGTGGCATTTGTCATTTGCCTATTCACAAAACATCCCTCAGCAGCATCCCTTGCTGGTAAAGTAGTTCAAATTTGGAAATTATCTCCATGGTAGGGCAAAGAAAAATACCTCCAAATTCACTTTATGAGGACATTGGTATCTTGTTCCTTTGCTGTGAGAGAGTAACATTCCTTGATACATGGAAGTATTTTTCAACAAAAAGCCTGTAGTTCCAAATATGTTAACACTGGCTCAAAATTATATTTTGATTCCAGTGTCTACTGTTGGTATGGAAAGAATTTTTAGTACTGTTGATAATCTATGGACCAATGGATTCAGCAGGCTAAATATGGAATTCATAAGGAATGAAATGGGAGCATTTTTATAAGTAATTTTTTACCTTTCTGAATATATGGTATCAGTTTCTGAAAAACAAAAAAAGCTACAGAGTCACATAGTTAACGTGAAACATTAGATGCAAGGAAGAACAGTGTATATAACATAAGGAAAAACTGACTTTGAAATTTAATCATGTCTTGGCTGTTTATGTTTATTTGTCATTGCCTAAGGCTATTTCAAACCCTGTACAATTATATTATGGTGATACACTCATACCCATGCTTATGACACCACAGTTCATGCTAAATTCATCTTTTTTTTTTTTCTGTACCAGGGATCAAACTCAGGCCCTTGTGCTTCCAAGGTAGGTATGGTATCACTGGAACTAAATCCCCAGCCCCATACCAAAACGATCTTGAAAGTGGCCCATATGCTTATCAACAGATGAATGGCTAAAGAAATTGTGCACTACTCTGCCCTAAAGAAAAACTTGAGTCATTTGTAGGAAAACTGCTGTACTGTCAGATCATAACATTAAGTGAAATCAATCAGACACACAAGCTTAAATATCATGGTTTATCTTACATAAGAAACCCAAAGTAAAAAAAAAAAAAAAAAAGAAAGTAGGGAGAGAGGTTGGAAGGAAAGAAGGAATAAGAGATGAAAAACAGGAATTGGGATGTGTTATGTACATACACCAACTCCACACAAGAAATGTAAATATTATGTACTGAAAAATACATAAAAAATGGGAGGATCAAGGGATGGAGGGGGAAGGGGATGTAAAAAGGAATTAAGGTGTGTTATGTACATGTACTCACTTCCCACAAGGAATGTAAACATTAAACATTATGCACTATACACAAGTAATAATAAACTAAAATTTAAAAATAAAAAACCCTGTATAGAAAGAAATCAACCTGCAGAAATTGTAGTAATATAAATAATTCATGTCTATGGAAAGAGAATTTTGTTTCATGGAATACCATGGATTATCACCTACAGAATAGTGGCTGATTCTGCACCCATTTAAAAATTATTTTAGCATTTACTTGACTGTAAAAGTGTGACACTCTGATTTCTCTTTTGATACCATTGCAACCACTTCTAGGTTCTCTGATGAATTAAATAAAATCTTTGACACTTTTTTTTGTATTTGCATGAGTCCTAATTTTTACCTTTTAAAAAAATCATCTACTAATACTAGCATATACATACATATATGTATATGCAATCATATGCACATATACACACATATGCAATGTACAATCTCATGGGACAATTTTCATCACCTATTTCCAGTATTTTTTTTTAATTCTATCTATGGCAATCCCAAGAGACATTCTTACAAAAACTCAAAAATAGAACTGGGATGTTAAGATTGGTTTTTTAATATGCATTTACCAAGGGCTTCTCTGGGGTCCAGGACTGGTGTAAGGGTGTCTGGGACTAGAGTCAAATGCACATTTCATTTGCTTAGTGTTGCTGGGCACTGAAAAAGAGCAAACTTAAAAGTAGGGGAGAATAAATTATTATGGGAAGGAGACCTTTCAGGAAGGAGTCCTGGTACCAGTCTTGAAGAATTTCAACAAGCACACATGGGGCCAAAGAGATGCCAGAGGGCATAGAAAGCACAAGAAATAGCTACGAGGTGAGAGTAGGTACAGATGGTCAAGAAACTAGTAGTTTAGCTATAATATAGCAAGTGTTGCTTGTATAATACTGGAAAGGTAGGAGAGAGATAGAAGCTGGTCTTTGGAGAGGTTTGGTATTGACTGGAGAACATGACGCCAGGCCATGTGAATACCGTTTTAACGACTTATTCTGTTTTTCCAGATACTCTAGCTCAACTTGCAAACAGGGTGCCAATCACCAGTCGAGAAGCATGAAGAGTGAATACTAATCAAAAGGGAAAGAATGAGTTGATTGTGGCCATGTTTGAGCAGGAAATTCCTCTGGTCAACTCTTGCATCTCCTGCACACATGACTTGGGGCTGTGAATCACTGTGCTGCTGGTGGTGGCAGGTGCTCTACTATCCATAGCTGAGAGGCTATGGTTTGTGTTTTAGGGTCAAAGGAGGTGTGAAGTAGCCATGAAACCTTTTTGTGTTTGCTGCCATTGCCAAAATGCCCCATTCCTGTTCTCTGTGTTGAGCACCTGGAGCTTCTCACCACTGTATCTCCAGATCGGTGTCCCTCAAAGTCACCCTTGAGGGTCTATTGGCCCTCTCTCACTCAAGCTCATTATTTGCCTTTCCTCAAAGGCTTTATTGAAATAGGTTATAAATCCAAACGATGATTAAAACTGGCCAATAAAATAATCATTACATAAAACTAGAAGTGATGAAATAAATCTCGAATGGAAGAGAAGTAAGAAAGACTGGTACCAAAGTGGTGGCACTGGAGCACACTGCTTTGGTAGGGCGGTGGGCAAAGGGCCTCTGACCTGATATGGAAGGAGCAGGAGTGTGGGTGGAAGAGAGGAGGCCACAGGACCTCAGAGGTGCATTTCGGGGTGGTGTGAAGGTAGACTGTGGAGTGAGGGCAGAGGCAAGGAAATCAATTGGAAGATGATGACAGTTCAGACCTAAATAAAAGGGCTTTTCTTGTAGAGATGGTGGTCTCTGCCGGCCCATTTAAGAAGTCAGAGAGAACTGAAAGTAATAAGTGATAACAGCAGCTAACACTGACCTAGTCCTTACCACGTGCTGTGTGTAGCTCTGATCGTTTTTTTGTGTAACTACTCATTTAATCCTCATCATAAGAAGGAGACTCAGCCCTGAGCACAGGACCTAAGTTAAGAGCCCGTGCTCTCTTAGATGCACATGAGTTCCAAAAGGTATGATAGCTTTTATGAAATAGGAAGAAAATGCTCAAAGGGAAAAGGGAAAGGAGGGGTAGAGGAAAATAAAGAGGGAAAAGAAAAACTTTGATGGTAGAAGAAAGAAAAACAAACCTATGTATACAGGGGTTGTGGGTGGAAGGGAGGGCAGGAAAACAGGAAAAAATGAGAATCAAGATGTGTCAAGAAGAGGTACAAATTTTCAATGTTGTATGTGATCATAATGCATGTGCAAAATGCACCAATAAAATCGATTTTAAAAAAGAGAGCCCATGCTCTCCTGCCAGGTATGGTGGCTCACGCCTGTAATCCCAGCACTCAGGAGGCAGAGGCAGGAGGATTGCTGAGTTCCAGGCTTGCCTGGGCTACACAGTGAGCGCAGAGCCAGCCTGAACTACAAAGCGAGACCCTGTCTCAAAAAACAACAACAAGAAGAAAAGCCCATGTTCTCATCTCAGGCTCTTATCTCGTGCCTTCGGCCTCCTCTCTTCTATGTGGCCTGTGCTCCTTACGCCGGTGCAGGTCCTGCAGAGCCATGCCACATGCAGCACACATGGGTGATTTCTCCATTTGTCTTCTCCACAGCTGTACTGAGTTCTGGTGGGGAGAGATCTGATGGCTCTCTGACTGCCAAGGGTAGATAATTCCAGCCCCCGAGTGTGGGGCCTGCCCTGAGGGCCCCACCCCCATACTCCGAGAAGGCGCCTGTGCCCTGCTCCTCTTTGCTTTGCTTATGGTGCTGGCTTTGAGAGCCCCCTTTACTTTTAGCATGCGGTCATTTCTCTTTTCTGGTTGTTGGTTTTTTTTTTTTTTTTTTTTGTAACTTGGTTAGATATCATCCAGCATTGCGTCCCTGTGCAAGACCAGAAGATAGGGGAAAAGGCCCTATTCTCCATCAGCACTGTGCATTATGCTGCCTGAAAGCCCAAAGCTCAACCTGGAAACCAGAGCTGGATTTTAGACAGGTCAGGTGTGAGCTGTCAAGGAAGATGAAAGCAAAGCTCAATGGACCAGGCCTGGAGCATGGTCTAGGGCTCGGGAGAAAGGTCAGCGCTGCCTCCAGAACCAGCCTCCAGAGGATACAGAGGTGAAGCTGAGGCTCCCTAGCTGGGGAGCTCCCCAAGGAAGGGAAATGGAGCAGGTGAGGATCGAGGTTGGGGCCCTGTAGAATCTCCACAGTCATGGGCAAAGAGGAGTTAACAGGAGCTGCTGTCAGAACAGCAGAAGAGAACAAGGCCACGAGGACAGGGATTTCTCAAGAACAGGGTGGTAAACAGTGTCCGATGCTATGACAGTGTCAAGGCAACAGCAGATGACGACGCCACACTTCTGAGAAGCAGCTGCAGGGGCCCCCGATGAGTGACAGGAAGGAGAGACTGGAGGCCGCCAGCGTTGGTTTCCTCTGCCTCCCACCTCCTTGTCCTCACACCAAGCTCACGTCTATCCCAGCCAGTGCTCAGGTAGGCCTGAGACCAGAGCCAGGCCTCCCGCTGTCTTCTCAAGCGCATCTTAGAGGAGTCACCAAAGGCTGCGGCGTATGTGCATGAGGGGTACGGGCGCCTCCTAAACAAAGACTCTCTGAGCCAACATCCATGAGCGCTGCAAGGCTGTCTGCCAAGTGGCCTCAATTCTCTCGGTGGAAAGAGCCACCCTCTGCGCAGCAACGTTCAACGATGCCTGGGACAGCCCTGTTCCTGGGATGATCCCCTTCCAGGCCACTACCCAGCAGGCCTGGCCTCCATGCCAAGAGCTTCAGTTTTCACTCTGCTGCTGCAAATGAGTCAACTTCTATGGACCAACTCAGAAGGAACATGTGAATCACTCGGGGCACGCGCACAGAGCAAGCAGAGTACGTGTGTGCATGTGACACATACATGCATGTGTCTGTGTGGTGTGCGCATGCTGCGTGCAAAGCCTGTAACTGTGACCGCCATCCTAGATAACTCACCCACACAGCAGGAATTCCCTGGCCCCGGGGTGCTCAGGAATAAGTCTCTTCTTGGGAGACTCTGTGAGAAAAGAGGTTTCGGCAGCTTCCCCGCTGCTCCCACCCGGCCAGGAATCTCCTTTCCTTTCTTTCTGCTCCTCCATGTCCCACCCACGGGGCCTCCCGTGGGACCAGCAGTTCTTTTCACAGCACATCCCATATCGGTCTACTCCTGTCTGCGCCCACGTCAAGCCTCACCCTAAGGCCTCCTTGCCCCGAATTCTGTCTTCCCCTCCTAACGACTCTTGTGCTCCCCTTGCTTCCTCCCACCTCCCGATTGGTTACCCGCAGAGCAGCCGCAGTGCTGAAAGCACAGACACCAGCAAGGCACTGCACGTGAGCTCATGTCCGTCTCCCGCTTGACCCTGCAGGGCACTTAGGAGGGAATCTGACTTCTCTGGGCCCCGAGTCTCCCGGCCCACCGGGCCTGGCCACACTGACCTGTGCGTGCCCTGACCCCAGTAAGCTCGTTCCCACCGTGGGCCCCTGTGTGGCTGGCCGATCCTCCTGGACTGCTCGTCCCTTTGCCTCAGCACTCAGGCCTTGAGGAAAAGGGCCTCATCTCACAGAGGCTTCCTCCAAGCATCCATCCCGAAGCCGGTACCAAGCCTTCTCCAGTACCACGGCCTCCTGGTTTAGTCTGCATCGCTTTGCTCCTGTCTCACAGGTGCTGGCTCATGACCTCATCATTCTCCCACCATCAATACTCATCGCTTCCTGTGCCAGTCAGATGAGGCATGTGTCACTCTCCCTGGATAACGGCCAATGGCCCCCAGTAACATGGAAGCTCATGAGCATGGGTCCCAGCGACAGCCTCTGGGCCTGGCATGGAAGAGGCACCTGATAACATATAAAGAAAAATTAGATACCATGAGGGAATGTAGTCAAAAGGGGAGGCAGGCCGGCAAGAGCCCACTAAGTAGTGGCTCCACCCGCCAGTGCACCAAGCACAGACAGTCCCTTCCCCTGCGGCTAGGGAGTCTGGTGAGGGAAAGCTTAATTTGGTCCCCTTGTTTCCCAAATGCTTGGCGTGAGGTGCTGTTCTTGGATTAACGAGACGAGTGGATGATGGGACATATGACTTAAAACAAGACTGGCTGGGGCTCACCCAGCACCAACCCCTCACACACAGATGGCCTGGTGTCCTCTTTCCTCCGTGACACACGTCTGGGTTTGCTATTCCCACTTCCTAGAATGCTGCATCTTCTCACTTTCTGCCCTCATGAGCTGCCCCTGTAACCAAGGAAGCAGCCCAGCTCTCTTAGGAGACAGTACCAATTTCCTAGAAAAAAACTGGGATGTATTGTTCCCCAGAGTCCCCTGATCCTTGCTGACATTTAACCTCAGCTCCCTGGCATCTCGCTGGTTCCCCCCAGCTCAATGCCCTTGATGTAGCAGTGCTGGCAGCCAATACTGGTGGCAAGGATGACAGGGAATGGGAAGCGCCAGAAGCGATGCTTGGACTAAGAAGTAAAGGAGAGAGGTGCCCTCAGCTGCAGTTCCCTGGCACATGTCCTCCGCCTGCTGCTGACCACCCCCTCCCCCGGCACAGTGGCAGCCAGGCGCTGATAGATGCAGCCTGGTCAAGACGGGCTTGAAGACCTGCAAGGCACTGAGAGTTCACTGTTAGTGTCTTCAAAGTTCCTAATGCAGTATTTTTGATACTTGAGAGAAAAACTTTTATTAAAAATAAAAAGTCCCTGGGGCCGGAGATTTAGCTCAGTGGTTCCGGCACCTGCCTCCCAAGTGCAAGGTCTTGAGTTCGATCACAGTAACCACATACAATGCTGGGCGTGGAGACTCACGCCCACCAGCCATCAATACCACACACCACAGTGCTGGGCGTGGTGGCTCATGCCTGTAATGCACTCAGGAGGCAGAGACAGGAGGATTGCTGAGTGCAAGGTTTGCCTGGGCTACATAGTGAGCTGAGGGCCAGCCTGAACCACAAAGCGAGACCCTGTCTCAAAATAAAATAAAATAAAATAAAAAGTCCCTGCCTTTGTTTTGAGTGACAGGTAACAGGCTAGAGTTGTCCTTGTTCAGATCGGTGCAGTATGGGGGTGAAGGGGAGGGACGGCAGCCAGGCGCCAGGGCAGGTCATAGCTGTGCCCGAAGCTGTGGGGCAGTGCGGGAATCTTTCTACCTCCCTGTGCCTGTTTCTTCATCTGTGAATGAGAATAAGAGGATCTGCCTTTGCAGGGAGCTGCGGGGGCTGAATGAGGTAATATAAAATACACAGAGAATTGAAGGCAGAATGCCATGTATTTTTATTCTGGCAAATCCAAAAGGAGAACGACTGGCCCACGTGGCCTGGCAGGAGCTGGAGGAGGCCGATGCCTCCCACAGGCCCTGAGTGGGAGTTCCAGTCCAGCTCCCTGAAGCATGATGGGAGGTTTATAGCCACTGCAATCAAGCTCCACCAACAGCACTGAAGACTCAGCCACTGTGAGCCGTGCTGCTCAGGCCGAACAGAAGTGCACTGGCACCGCTGGGACCTGGAGCTGTCCCACAGTCCCAGCAATACGTTCCCTTTGGGGAAAACCACCCGTCGCTTCCCCCATGGGGCCTACCCGTGCCTGAGTGGTCCGCCTCCCCAGCGAGCTCATCTCTTTAGACAGCCCCAGAGGCTGAGGCTGACAGCACAGCTTCTGGGCTCCCTAGGAGATACACAATTGTTAACAGTAAGCCCTGTGCACAGGACAACATTCAAAATTTAGTCCTCCAGGGCTGGAGATTTAGCTCAGTGGTTCCAGCGCCTGCCTCGAAAGCCCAAGGCCCTGAGTTCGATCCCGGTAACCACATACAATGGAGGGCGTGGTGACTCACTCCCACCAGCAATCAAAACCACATACCATGTGCGGGGTGTGGTGGCTCACGCCTGTAATCCCAGCACTTGGGAGGCAGAGGCAGGAGGATTGCTGAGTTCAAGGCTTCCCTGGGCTACATAGGAGCTCATGGCCAGCCTGAACTACAAAGCGAGACCCTGTCTCAAAAAAAAAAAAAAAAAAAAAGAAAGAAAGAAATTTAGTCCTCCAGCTCCTTATGGAGCTCCCAGAAGTCCAAGAAACAGCAGCAGCAACTAAATGATGGAAAAATCATTTGAGAAAGAATCTCTAAGCAACTATTTAAAAAAACTTCACTGTTCAGATAAACTTGGAATCACAGGGCTGGCAGCAACTGCAGAAAACAGAGGCTTCCAAAGTTACTTTTAGTCTGCAAAGCCATTGTTCAGTTGCAGTTTGCACCAAACCCAACGTAAGATGAACACAAACAGGGTTCCTCAGGAAGACAGCTCCCAAACTCCCTGCCTGGCTCTGCTCCCCCTGTTCCTCAGTCCCTGGTGGATCCCTCAGGCTCCACAAAGCACTGGCAAAAAACTGCAAATGTAACACAACAGCCTCCCCAGTTAGAAGCCCCATTCTGAATGGCACCTGTACGCAAACTTAGTTTAGGGAATCCACGCTAATAGTTAGGGAATCCACTCTGCTAGGGCTAGGTCTGTGGAAAGTTGCAATGTACAGAAACAAGCCTCATTTCTGGTCACCTACAGCATAAACCTTAAGTATTTTAAAGGCCCCTAAACCAGCCAAGCAGGAAACAGACCCACTCCACACACTGGCAGAAAGAAGCTCGGAAATGAGTCGTAGAGGCACATCTGACAATTCCATACAATTTCCATCAGTTCTCTGGGACATAAACAGGTCTTGAAAGGCCTGGGCTGTGTGGCGGTGAGAGACCTGGCACGGCAGGCCAGGAGGTGATTGCTAATGAGCTATGGAAATAGCAATTACTTCCCCCATGTCAGGCACTGTGCCAAGCTGAGGAGAATAAAGAGGTCTGAGATATTTTTAAAGGACTTTTACGGCAGAAAAACTTTCCTTCAGACTCAATTATATAACTATCAGACTCCACCTCTGAGCTGAAATTTTCTGTGGCTTCGGGAAAAAAATTAAAGAAAAAAATCACTTTTTCCTACATGAGTGTCACAGGTCTCTCCACAGCAACTCAGCTATATGGTCAGTGACCCAGGGCAGCTGCAAACCATCAGCCCAGGGAACTTCCCAAGGCAGTTTGGAGGCTGCCGGAGACCAACACCAGCTACACAGAGGGCGAAAGTCATGCGCTGACCCGGCTGCCACAGATGACGGACGTTGCGAGGCACAGGAAGAGCCCCTCTAGGGCCTTCCAGCCCCAGCCATGTCAGCGCCCAAGCTGCTCGCTTGAAGCCACATGAGGCTGGGGGTCACCAAAGCCGCAAGCATGCCCACGGAGCGTTTCATGAACTCGAAGCGTCTCCATCGTTAGCGCAGCACAGACTGTCAGAGGGAGCTGAAGGCTGGAGCAGCGCAGAGCCTCAGGGATGAAATCCGAAGCACAGACTTCGGGAGATTCACTTACTGCCCAGGTCTTTGTCAGCCTGAAGATGGGAGCGCTTTGTAACGCCGACACCACGGACATGAGAGAATGAAGGTTGTTGAGTTCTAGAAGTTTCTGGAAAAGAAAAGATATGGAATATATTATTTTGCTGCTATAAACAACAGAACAAAAACATCCTCAAGTGTTACCAAATGTTGTCATATTTATGAAATTCAATTACACTTAAAAATATCTCATGTAGAAAATATAGTTCTAAGCAGTTCATAAGAACCATATGCTTTTTTTCTCTCAAACTGTCAAAAGGTGAATCAACATCTAAAATTTCATAAACTGACTCGTCTGGTTGCTGGACCGAAACGTGGCTGGGAAAATTTGATAATCTCTTTACGTTCTTTTGTAAGATGAATCTGAACCTCATCTCAACAGGATTCTGTAAACTAAGACCCTGGCTGTGCCAGCAGTATCAGGATGTTCTACTGCGATTACCCGAACACCCGACAAGGAAGAAGCAGGGGAGATGGTACCGATCTGTGTAATCCCTCCCAGCTGGCGAGGCAGAGTGCCAGCTTCCCATCTGACTGTGCTCCTTTGAACCAGACCCCAAGTCAGTGGGAACATTTGGACTCAATTCTGCCTCAGACAAGCTCCTTACCAGGGACGGCAAAAGAACGAGACACAGAAGGGAGTAAGTACGGAAAAATGTAACTGCTGTTCTTGGTTTGATGCTGAGGGAAGCCTGCTAACAGGATGGGTCCCATCTCTCCTTGTAGGGAGGCAGTGAAGCCTGGGTTAGCAAGCAGGCTCTGCGGAAGCCGAACACTGGCCCAGTCTCAGCACTCACTTACGTCTCCTTCAGCAAGTTACGTGGGTCCTTTTGAGCCTTGGCATTCTCACAGCTAAAACAAGGAAGGTAACCATTGTCACTGATGCTTCATGCGACAGTGCATGTCCACTGCCCAGAGCAGCACCTCAGCCAGGGCAGGTGCTTGGTGGGAGATGGGGCTTAGTCTTCTCTAACTGGAAAATGGGTCTTCCCCTGTCCCTTGACTCAGGCACATCCAAATTTAGAGACTACTGTCTCTAATATTTGTCCTGACAATCTTCTAAATCCAGAAGGCTGAGGAGTCACTTCTGTTTTCCCACAGTCTTTGCACTTGGGATTGGGATTGCACTAGCTGGTACTCTCTTTTCTTTCTCACTCTGGACCTTGTGCTTCCCGAGAACAGGGATGAAGTTTTATCTACCAACATGTCCCCCATACTTAGCACAGCCTCTAGCACACAGTAGTTAGAATGATAGGAAGTAGTTAGAAGGATAGGAAAAGCCAGTAATACCAGGTCCTGATAGCTCTGTTTCTGCTTAGAAATTTCACCCAACCACACAAGTTAATGCTTCATTTCATACATCTTGTAACAATCTCTAATTGTTTCCTGTGTGTAAGAATAGATTCTCTGAGCGAACTGAATTTCACTGTAGTATCTGACTTTCTATGCCTGTCGCAGAATTTCTTTTTCGAGCCCAAAGGCCTCAGGAGATTATCTAACCTATTCCTTCCATTATGCCTGTTTGTATGTATTAAGGATTGAACCCAAGGCCTTTGCACTGAGCAATATCCCACCCCTTTTGATTTTCTTCTAGTTTAGACGAGATCTCACTAAGTTTCCCAGTTTGGTCTTGAACTCACTAGTCCCCTGCCTCAGCCTCCCCAAATGCTAAGATGACAGATGTTCACCATGCCTGGCCCTTCCATTCTATAGACAGGAAAACCAAGGCCAGAGAAGGGAAGGGTTTTGTCCTGAGATGTACTCAGAGTACAGGGCCAGCATGACATTTGATAGTGGGCAAAGGGCAGAGATGAAGGGGGGATCGTTCAGACTCCTTGAGTGGGGGCCATAAACTCAGTTCCAAACTGCATGCCCGGGGGCAACAGAACCACATCCCAGCTTCTCTTGTAGCCCAGCACAGAGCTGACCCATGGCATCACTTCCAAGTATGTCATGACAGTGGGAGTGACACGACGGACACACTTAACCCCCTGGGATGGCAGCGGAGCCGCTCCCCTTCAGCAGAGGCACGGCTTGGGTTCTGCTCTCTACTGGTAGCTATGGGCCTGAGCATGGGTGCTGCGTGCTAGGCCTGCCCTTTGCCTCCTACCACAGGGACAGAGCTGTGGCACTGGATGCAGTCACATTTCCACTGCCGGGTTCTGGAGGGCCTTGGCCCAGGGCTGCTGTCCAGGGCTCTGGGAAAACAAGACATGCTCACTGGAAGCAGGAAAGGACCTAGGCAGAGCCATGCAGCTGCCGAGAGTCCGACCTGCCCAGGTGGTGGGAGTGCAGTGTGGGGAAGAGCTGCCAGGCACGACGATCCAGGAAGCAATCGGGTGGCACAGCCCAGTGGGTAGAGATGAAGGCGGAACAGGGAAAAGGCGGTCCAACAAGCAGCAAGGACAGACTACCGGGACAGGGTCAGGAGGAAGGAGCAGGGTCACATGGCCTTCGCTCAGGATGGGGTGGTGACACGTGCAAGCTGTGATGAGATCACAGGCATCAGTGCTGAACGGCCTCCATGCCTGTGGGCTGGGGCTGCTGTCAGCACACACACAGGCGACAGGCCGTGGGCAGCCAGGACTGGCTCTTCCGGGGCGGTCAGGCCAGTCCTCCACCCCCATCTGAATTGAACAGCAGACCCAGACGGAGGAACCTCCCAAACTACTAAGGAAACGCATTTCTGAGACAAAAAGGAAAAGAAAGGGAGGGAGGAAAGGAAGGAAAAAAATAATAAAACAGCTTACCTTGGCTATTTTCACAAAATGGCTCAGGATTTCTGCCCTTATTTTTAAAGTCTGTGCTGTTAGAATTTCTCGTACAACCCAAAAACTGACCTGTAGAGTCAAATATACACATGTACACATACACGCACACACCAGAAAAGCTGTTAGATGCTGGGCCACCCACGCTACCCACCATTGCTAGGGGATTTCCAGGGGGCTCGGAAGCTGTGAGGGCACAGTCGGGTGCGGCACGAGGCACAGAGGTTGAGGGTCCCCTGTTCCCAGCACCCCCTAGGTGGCACGTGGCCAAGGTGGCAGCGTTTTCACAGTCATGCAGGGAGCACTGGGCCTCTGTGACACGCGGGTCTGGGAAGTGCTGAAGGTCACTGTAGGATGAGTCAGCCTGGACCCCTGCTCGGAAGGACCAAGCAGGGGAGACAGTGCAGATGATGGGAGGATGGACGGGCAGACAGACAGACTGTCAAAGGATGGACATCTTGACGTAGCACCATGAGGTCCATGCCCCCAGCCAAGGAGGGATCACTAGTATGTGCAAAACTGCAGTAAATTTAATTTTCTAAGAGAAGTTTATGTTCATCTGATAATAAATGATCTTAAAAAGCATCTTTCAAAGTCCCACAAGGCAGTGCAGATTTGGGGTGTGTTTTTCTGGAGACAGCGTGTGCCAAGAGGGAACGTCGGGAGCTCCGGCCCAGAGCTTCACTCGTGCTCGACTTCTCACAAACACCGCAGCCCGAGCCCCGCGTCTGCTGACGGAACGAGGACGGAAGTCACCGTCAGGGTAGGGCTGGCTCCTGTACCTCGAGGAAGCACAGCAAGGGCTCAGCCCAGAAGTACTGGGAAGCGGCCCTGCATGCTTGTCTCGCTACCATCACAGCGGTTCTAGTGAAAAACAGATGCCCGGGATGGTGACGGCCCTGTGAAGAGGGTGGAGGGCTGGCCCGAGTACGAGGAAGCAAGGAATGAAAAGGGAGGACGGGTTACAAGGGAAATAGTAAACAAAAGGTAGTGAAGGACAGCTGAGAGCTAACAAAGCAAGCTTATGCTACGGTAAAATATATTCTGGCATATTCTTATAACTGAAATACTGCTACTTTTCAAAGAGGAAACAAGGAAAGAGGAACAAATTTGCCTTTAATAATGAGCAGGAGTATTACAGAAATGTTTTTTCAGTGTAATTATCTGTGGTTGCCTCTAGGACATGCCTGGATTTCCAAAGAATCATTTTTTCCAAGAAGTTGCCAAAATTAAATTCAGACTCTAATGTTTACTAGCCCACTTATGAAGAAAATTTTTCTGGATACCAAGCAGTGAACCCATAAACCTTATATTCTAGTTTGTACACTTTTTCATGGTACATAACCTTAAGTGTGACTCTTTTTATATTTCATTTAATACTTTCCTGTGTGCCAAGACCAGACACTTTTCTGGCATAATTATGGAAAGTGGCAGAGCTGACTTGGGAGCTGCAGCCCACAGTGCACAGAGGCAGCTCAGAGTCCACACTTGAACAGAGTCGCACGGGGTCCCCCAGGCGCACACTCCAGATATTGCCTGAGACAGAGGTGACCAATGGAGGAGGCAGAGCCTTCCAGAAATTTCTATTGGAATGCAGTACCACAAGAAGTTCAAAGCAGATGAACTGGAGGCTCGAGGGTAGCGACAGAAGCGGACAGAACCCAAAAGGTGGGAAGACCTGACCCAGTGAGACAGGACCATGCTGTGACTGTGTACACCAGACCCGGGATGTCTGAGCTGCTGCCAGGGCTGTGGGAGCAGGATGGGTTGGTGCTGAGGGCAGATGAAGGTGGAGGAGAGAATGACCAAACTAGGGGGCCCGGGGCAAGGTGAGAAGGAGGATCTAAGAGGCCACTCTAGGAGTACAGTTCCGGGCTTCCAAGTGGACAGGACAAAGGCAGCAGCAGTGGTTTTACATAGCTTTTATTCTCTTTGCTGACCACAAAACTTATAGAAGCTTAACATGGAAAACAAAAGAAACACAAATGAGAACAAAAGACAAAAATCATTTGCAATCTTGGTCTCATGTATAGAACATTGTGGTAAACGGTACAGTATGTGATCTTCTAGGCCTTTGTTTTTACCATGCATACTGATTTAAAAATTAAATCAGTATGTATTAATCATATATTCAAACATTTTTGTAAGTAAATATTGTTTTACAACTTTGCAGCTTCCAAGGATTTCATCATAGCAGTGTATCATTGTCGACGGAGGTGGCTCTTCCTGTTAGATAGGTCATTTCTAATTGTTCTGTTGTAACTAACAATGCTGTGGTGAATATCTTTACACATATACATTTGTAGACTTTTTACTAAGGCTTAGGATATATTCCAGAAGATGGAGACAACAAAAATGTGTGTACCTTTCTTCAAAAGTATATGTAAAGAACTTGGCCTCCGGAAGATGATTATTTACCCATTGACAAGTTTAAGCAGATCTATGTTCTTAGACATGGGCCAGAACCAGTTATTAAAATTCTTTTCTTATTTATCAGTGAGTAAAATGGTATCTCACTGCTTCTATTTTGCATTTGCTTCATAACAATCAGTTTGTATCTTGCTCTGTTTTTCTCAGTTAACATTTCTTGTTCCAGATATTTATAAGCCACTTCTCACTTGTACTATTTACCTTGCAATTGTCTGCTCAGGTCTTTACCCATCTTTGTATTGGAATATCTGTCTTCTTCATACTGTTTGATAAAAGCTTATTGCATATTAAACAATACATATTTTGTGAGTCATAAATTATATCAAGTGTAGAGGAACTAGACTCTTGGGTACTGCTTGGGGGAGCAGAAATTAATACAAACATTCTGAAGAACAACTTGAATATATGTTTCAAGATACTTAAGGTATATTGCCTATAAAATATTTACCTTATAAAAGTTCAGAATTATGGAAACACATATGTACAAAAATTCATAGAAACTGCTCATAAGAGTGAAAAATAGAAAAAAATATCCATCAATAGGTTACATATAATACTACTTGGTTACATATAATACTACTTCCTCCTCTAGAAGGAAGTCATCATGCTCCACCCACCCAACTCTTAATGGATCCACCTTCTTAAGGGCAAATTATCTATATAAGTCATTTGAAAGTCTTCTCCCTGGGGCATTTGTCTATTCTCCTCCATTCATTTATATCATATGAGCTCATGGATATTTATTCTGTATTATGATCCAGTCCTGCAGCATTTGTTGCTCGGACTGGCCTTGCTTTGGCCTGTCACTGCAAGCTCCTTTGGGTGGCCCTGCATCCCTCCGACACACCTCAGTATTGTTCTGCCTTGTCAGTGTGAGTACTCCGTTTCGGGTACTGCAGTATGATACAGGCTCCCCATGTACATTTACAGCTCCAGTCCTAAAATCAGCCACTTTTCTAAGGAACTTTGGTTCCATTTATTAGGTAAGGGTATCCGAACCCAAGATGTGCACCCAATGGGTGCTAAGCATGTTTGCCGCTCATGGAGCATCACTGTTCTCAACCAGCAGAACAATGGGAAGGAGAAGGTAGGATGGGGAGGAATAGGGAAAGGGAAAAAGAAGTGGGAAAGGCAGAGAGAGACAGAGTGATAATTAACATATGTATCTATAAATACTTTTATCTGTGGCTATTAAGCTAAATATAACCTCATATTGATATCTTCAGCTCCAATGTATTATCACATGGACTGTTCTAACCTTGTTTATGTGTAATTTCACCAGAGAGAAACCAGTTGTCACTATCTGCCACCCATATCCTTAACTGTCTGGCATGTCAGAATTGCTACTCATCCCTCCCGGGAAATGGTTTCATCAGAAGAATACAGTGCTTGTGTATGGCTCTTCTATTCTTTTTTCAAAATTACTTAGGTCAGCAAGTTTTTCCCTCATCTTCCTTAGGAAAGTTGTTTCACATACTTACAATTGTATAATTGTACATACAGTATAATAGTTTTCTTTTGAGGAGAACCCCTCAATCTCTAAGATGAATTTTCTTAGTTTGCATATACTCAGGTTTCCTCCTGGATGCAAATATACTGTCTCTATCCATCACTGTGGTATCTTTCAGAAGTTTTACTGTCTTACAAAAATCTCCAATGCATTACCCATTCAACCTTTTCACCTCTCAGAACCCTTGAAAACCACTGACCTATTATCCCAATAGTTTTACTTTTTCCAGAATGTCAGAGGGATAAAGAACCTTCATAGCCTTTCATCCCAGCTTTTTTCCCTTACTATATGTATTTAAGATTCATATACACATCTTGCTACCTCATTGTATTTTTAGTTGAATACTATTTACATTGCATGAATTTACCATAATTGGCTCATCCATTAACCTACTGAAAGACATCTCAGACTTTTTTTTTTTTTTTTAAGTTCAGACTGGCCCTAAACTCACTATATAGCCCAGGCAAGCCTCGAACTCAGCAGTCCTCCTGCCTCTGCCTCCTGAGTGCTGGGATTATAGGCATGAGCCACCACGCCCTGCATTGTGGTGTGTGATACTGATTGCTGGTGGGCATGAGCCACCATGCCCGGTATTGTTGTGTATGGTTACCGGGGGATCAAACCAGGGACCTTGTGCTTGCTAGGCAGGCGCCAGAACCACTGAGCTAAACCTCCAACCCAGTCCCTTCTATTTTCGATGACTGACTAAAACTACCATGAACATTGCTGTATTAGCATGTATGTATGTGTTCAAATCAACTGGGTCAATAGTAGGTCATGTCTACTCATTCTGCCCTCCCACCAACAATCAAAGAAGGGGAGTTTGTGCTGCTCTGGATCATTGCCAGCAACTAATATTGTTAGCTCTTCTCTGTTTTGCTGCTTCCTGCCTTCTACACCATGAACTATTTTTTCCCCTCTCTGCTGTCCCTCTGACATACCACCTTGCCTTGGAGCCAATCAATTATGGATTGAAACCTCTACAAATTGTGAGCCAAAATAAACCTCTCTCCCTCTGAAACTTTAGGTGCTAGGTATTTTGTTTCAGCAACAAGGAAATAACTGAGAGAGCAGCCTTTTCCTCTCAGGCAGGCCTATCTCCCATTGCTTGTCACCTCAGCCTCTTCTTTTTTTTTTTGTTTTTTTGCGGTACCAGGGATCAAACTCAGGCCCATGTGCTCCCAAGGTAAGCACAGTACCACTGAGCCAAATCCCCAGTCCCACCTTAGCCCTTTCTTTACGAGGACGTGACGTTCCCTCCCTACTTAGTCTTTCTAGAAACTGCTTTGCCAGCTGCTGTGTGTAAATGGATTGCTTCCTATGCTCCCAACTCCTGCCTACAAAGGACAACTGCTCTGGGAAAACTTTAAAAGTCACAGTCTGCTTCATCTGGGCCATACTGCTGCCGGAGAGCCTTTCATCTTTCCATAGCCACCTCTC
The DNA here is from genome assembly GCA_004025085.1 of Thryonomys swinderianus. NCBI lineage: Eukaryota > Metazoa > Chordata > Mammalia > Rodentia > Thryonomyidae > Thryonomys > Thryonomys swinderianus. The sequence continues at coordinate 18,854 of PVIC010002805.1, forward strand.
TCCTTTCCTGTGGAATGGATTTCTCTTGACCTCCCGATCTCCACCCATCTTCGCCCCTTTCCCTGGAGAAGAGGAGCCATGGGCCTCCTTGCAGCACACTGGAGGTCGTCTGCAGCAGCACCTTTCTTCTCAGTGGGAGGCCTCAGCTTTTCCCTCCTCTCGGAATTGATTTCATTAACTATCCTTCTCTCTCAGCTTTCACTTCCTAATCTAACCGGATGCTTCCACTCAAAACACGAACATCCTCCAGGCTCTGCCAATTTAAAGGAAGAAAATATGGCCGTGTGCTGCTCACTCCTCTTCCGTGCTGTCCACCCTTGGAACCCCTGTTGCAGGGCTCCCCCGCACCTGCCCTCCCCACCATCTGCCCCTTGCACCTCGTGACCTGCATGTCCCCACAGGCTGGCCAAGGTCACCGGCAGGCCCTTGCTGCCGGGCTCCAGGGCCTCTTTCTCGGCCCAGTCTTGGGTGGCCAGAGCTGCAGCGCTCCCCATCTGAAACAGATCCTAGACGCTGCCCTCCCTGAGTGCTCTTCCTGCTCTAGGGGGCCCTTGCTTGGCCTCTGTACAGGCCCACCCAGTGCCCATCTGCAGGGGCAGCAGTCTTCAGGATCTCACTTGAGCTTTTGTTTTCCCAGTCCCTCCTTCATCTGGTCCACACACAATTCCCCACCCTCGCGTCTGCACTATGTACCACCCTCCTGCTCTAGCCTGACAGTTCCTATGATGCCGCTCCCTTTTCAAAAGTTAACGCGAATCACTTCCTATGCCCCAAGTACTGGGCTGATTTCTTTACACCCATAATTCTCAGTCTTTAGAAGCCACTGGAGATGCTTCTTGAGGAAATGAGCTCACAGAGGCCACAAGTCAGCCCAAGATTATACAACTGATAAACTGTGGAGCTAGGACTCAAACCCAGGCCTGCTTGATCCTGAGACCCTTACAGTGTCCCTGCACGTGCTTCAGGGCAACAATAAAACCTCCAAAAGTAAATGCAAATTTATATATCTGAACAAAAATGTTGCCACATTTTCTGAGATCAGGTCCATATGCAGCACTGTCAGATTCTCACAAGAATCCATGATCCAAAAGATCGTGAGCTGTACAATAAACTCCTTCGTGTAGAGAAACAGGCACAGTATATAACATAAACCTGGTCAGCCTAGCGAAGCCTCTCATCCAGCCCCTCTCCGAGGAAATCCAAAGGACTCAGACCCGTGGAGGGCCAGGCGGACTGGCCAGGACACTCGCTACTCAGCCTCTGGTTTGGCCGCGTTGCCTCCAATCCCCTGGCAGGCGCCTTCACATTTTCCTTCTCTTCCCTTGAGACATCTGGATGCATACCACGTGCTAGGCACGAAGCTGAAAGCTCTTCATTTACCATTTCATTTACTCTTCGTAACAGCTGTGCAAGGCGACTACCATGCTTCTTCTCAGGTACACATAAGGAAACTGAGGCTCTGAGGCAAGTGGCTTGCTCTCTTCTCTGGAGTCTGCTGAGGAGTCCTGGCCTCACATGTGAAAGGTCTGCCGGGAAGGGATGCCAATGAGTTCATCTCACGCGAAGCGGCCCCAGCGGCTGGCTAGGCTGGGCTCTGGCTGGTTTAAACCAGAGCTACCAGGGCTGTGTCCAGGAGCTGCTGGCTCTCAGTAGCTGATGGGTCAGCAGCAAGCCCATTTCCCAGAGCATTTTCTTTGAGAAAATGGGCCTTCACTTCTGGCTCATTTCAACACTCAGCCTGAGCTGGACACCATGCAATTGTTTGCAGAACAAGCTGCACTGCCTTTGCCAAGCTGACCTGGCATCCATGGGCAAAGCAGATTACACCAGAACCCCCAGCAGCCCCTCCTCTGGGAGCTCTTTGGCTGGTCAAAGGTGGGGACTGAGTTGGCTCCCAGTCAGAGTTTTGTTAAGGAAACTATAAATCCCCTGATAGTTTGTGCACATCTGTTTTTAAAAAAGACTAAGCCTGTTAAACAATTTTTCAAAAGAAGGAGGAAAGAAGCAAAAGGCTTGGGAACTTCTCTGTGTGCAGCCCCTACCCCAGATGTATGGAGCTCTTTCTTGGCTCCTGTGCTACTGCACTGAAGAACACAAAAGCCTGCTCGAGCTCTGGCCCCCAGAAAGCAAACTGGAGCTCTCAGAGGCCCTGCTGCACTCAGGGGGACTGGAGATGTTGAGCAACAGTGATGCACAGACGTTCCGAGAGGGAAGGCCCAGCTGGACCGAGGGCCCCAGGGAGCATGAGCCCCAGCACCGGGAGGGCCAGCCACGCACATTATGCAACCCCTAGGCCAGTGTCCTCATGTGGAACCAGAGAAACCAGGAGAAAGAAGAAAAACTGCCAGTAGCACCGCTGGGGGGTTGTGGATTATGCAAAGAGAGTCTTGTAGGCTGCTTTCTGCCTACAGCCTGCTCCAGCAGCTCTGGCTGGGAGGTCAGAAGCTCCACCCCTCAGTTGGTTCAATCATTACTCACTAAATGGGCACACAGCTCTTCATACCTGGAGCAAAGTTTCTTGGTAGCTCGATTCAGTTTAGAATAGTATAAGGCTATGAGTTTGAATTCAAGAAGTGTTTCCTGGGATCTGAGTCATTCAACCACAGTGACTTGCTATAGGTCTGTCACCCCTGACATTAAGCAAGGCTACAGGGACACAGTGACAAACAAGATGGACATGGTGCCCGATCTCACAGAGCTCACACCCTGGCAAGGAAGGCAGACAGACCATAGGATTACACAGAACGAGGATGAGTGAGGAAAGTACCATACAAAGTAGAAGGCAGGATGGAGAAATGACTGGGAGGCCTCACACAGGTGGGCGCTCAGGACAGCTCCCTAAGGAAGTAACACTCAGGCCAAGAGCTGACAGTGTTGAGCAGGGAAGAAGAGTTCCAGGCTGAGAGGATGGCACCCGGGGGAGGAGGGAGCTGGCAGGGCAGAGATATGGTGCATCAGGCAAGACTGCGGGCAGGATGCCAATCCCAAAGAGGGAGGGACAGGGACAAGAAGTTCAGCTCCTGGGCAGGGTGGAGGCCAGACTCCACGCAGCACGTCCCAGAGCACTGCAAGGAGCTCAGACTCATCTGCTGTGGAACCAAAGCCCTTGGAGTGATATCAGCACAGCAAAGGCACGATTGTTCTACCCTGCTTTGTGAAAATGGACTGTGATGGCACCAGAGTGAATGAATGTGGGTGGTTTAGGACGAGGAGTTTGGACCCAGGGACAGGTGCCTCGCAGTACTTCCTGGGAGGGTTTCAGCCTACAGGGGCAACAGATCGCCATCTGCACGGGCACATGCAAGGCGATGCTTACCTGGTTAAACCTCCGAGTAAAGGCCACGACGTTCGGGGCGAGACTATGTTTCTCCTTCTTACTCCATCCACAGCTGGCTAGTTCCTAGGAAGCACAGAGTCATTTTCAACAGGAATTCTAATCAGGATGCAAAGTACACCATGGTATCTCATTAGAAGGTAAACATGGAGGTGGGCAGAGGTGAAGTTTTGACCACCGCATCTTCACCAGACGAGGAAGGAGGTCTGGATCTGAGGAGGTGGTATATACAGGAACCACTGGAGACAGGGAGAAACAATTTTCCCCATAATTCTGGCCACATTTCCCATAAGTTCTTTGTCAAAATAATCTTAATCCCACCACATCCCCTCTGCCAGATTCTCTGGGATGAAAAGTCCTTTCTTACAATGTGAATTATCTTAGTGGGGGAATAAATGTTTCAACCAGCACCAAGACTCGTCCTGTCATAGATGCAATTCCAGGGCTCCAGGCTAACAAAATTAAAATCTAGTTTAGGAATTTCCGATTTTATTGGACATGTGATATCCATCCTTCACCCTGGAGAGGAGCAGAGTCTTACTCCAAGTCTACTGCTAAAGAGAAGCTTCTAGGATGCCCTGGGATTCCTGTCTAGTGGGCCCCTCATATCTCTCATATTACCAAAAGGAGGCAGAAGGAGAGGTTCCTCTTAGTGTCTTGTTGATAGGTCTTTTTCAGCAGCCTTATCACCCTACTTTGAAGAATCAAATTTCCTAGGCTTTACCTATCAGTAAGGCTTGTTCCTATCTAGAGAGAATGGGAACAACTTATTACAATAGGGACTATCTGGGGATATGTAAAAGGACCAAGGCAAAGCCTTTATCCAAAGGCCCAGGATTCCTAACTTGTACCTTGGCAAACCCTGACCAAGAATGGAGAAAATGTAGTTGATGCTGAAGTTCTTTACCCTGAGTTCTAAAGTTTCCTATTCATTCATATCAGTCCTCAATATTATTGGTACCTATTTGGACACACACCTGGAACTTTTAAAAGATCTTTGGTGAGAGATGCTCACCAGTCGGAATAGATGCAAATTAGGGAAGTCAAAGTGTGCCGTGAGAATAGCCAAAGATAAAACTCACTGGCTGGGCAATTATGACTACTGTGCTGTGCTGCTCAAAAGGATCTTAGGACCCAGCAAAAAGCCCCACACAGGTGTGTGCGGGACCCTGGCTGAAGGCAATGGGGAGCTCTGGTTATAAATGAACAGCCTAGAAGCAGGACAGCATGGGAGCCAGCCGAGACCTAAGTCACATCTCTTCCTGGCTGCCTCCCATCTGTAAATGACATCGCGGTCCTCAGTTACTGCCATGAGAGAACACAGCCTACTTGCCACGCCCTTCACACCTTCGCCTAGGAGCACGACAGTGATTAACTAACACCCCCATTAGTGAGAATCCCCTCTATGCAAGAACTAGACCAGGAACTTCATGTAGGTTAGCTTGTGGAATTCTCAATACATCTGATTTTAACAAGTAGGAAAAGGGTTCGGTGTTCATTTTCTTTTTTTAATTGAGCTTATTGGTACATTTTAGGTATACATTATGATCACCTTGAGCATTGAGAATTTGTACTTGTACATGATATATCTTGATTATTTTTTTCCCATTTCCCTGCTCTCCCTTCAACTCCTCCACACCCATATACATAAGTTTTGTTTCTGTTTTTTCCTTTTTACCATCAAAATTTTCTTTCCCTTCTTTGCTTTCCCCTGCCCCCTCCCAGTTCGCCTTTTTCCTTTGAACATTTTTCTCCTAATTCACAATACCTACCATATATTCTGACCTCATTTACACCTTCAGTTTCTCACACTAGAGAAGCTATATGGTATTTATATGTGTGTGTCCTATTTATTTCACTTATGAGTATGGCCTCAAGGTGCATCCATTTATCTTTAACTAATTTATCTTTAACTTATCTTTATGGCTGAGTAAATACTCCATTTTGTAAAAACAAAAACAAAACAAAATACTTATGAGTTGATGGGCTTTCGTACTGTTTCCAAGACTTAGCTACTACAAACTGTGCCATTAAAAACATGGGTACACACATGTTGATGTGGTAAGTGTTAATTTGCTTGAGGAAACCTATGACTCCACTCCTCAAAATCAAATATGAATCTCTGGGTGATGTGGCATTTACCTCTGTTTGCTATGATTCTTCATGTTTGGAAAAGAATATCTGTCTTTCATTTCAAATGTATATTTGACTTGGCTCATTGGCATTTGGCTCCCACCTCATTAAAACGTGTATTGGAGCTGGATGTGGCTGCACACACCTGCGATCCCAGATCTCTGGGAGGGTGAGATGGGAGAGTGAAGGCTGGAGTCTAGTCTGGTCAATTTAGCAATTTAATGAGATTCTGTCCTAAAATTTATTTGTTTGTTTGTTTATTTGGCGGTACTGGGGATTGAACTCTGGTCCTTGTGCTTCCAGGGTGGGTGCGGTACCACTTGAGCTAAATCCCCAGCCCTTGTCCTAAAATTTGAAATGAAAAGGCCTGGTGGTATAGCTCAATGTGAAGGCCCCGGAATCAATCTCTGTGCCACATACATACACACAAAAAAAACCCCATAGACTTAAATTGTTCTGTAAATGCATACTACTTGCCTTTTAAAATGTGTTTGTCAGGACAAAGACCTCTTCCTCCTAGGATCCCAGAGCCAGTGCTGGGAAAATATGGGTCATAATAAATATAAAGCCAGCTTATTACACAGACATTCAGGACTGGGGCATGGCTGTTGCCCAGTTGCTTTCTTTGTAGTGGGTCCCTCTGTGTTTCTCCTGCTTTTTTAAAAATAAACAGCAGAAGTTTCGTGTGTGTGTGTGTGTGTGTGTGTGTGTTTAAGAGTCTGTGGTCATATTTCCACACTGACAGCTTGGGAAGACACCCAGAGCAGGAGCAGTGCGCACCTCCGATTAGCTCCTGTCAGACCCTGCCTGTCCACACTCCAGCCAGTGATGCTCATCTCCTCAGAACCCCGAGTTCTCAGCTGAAAAGCCCAGCGCAGGGAGGCCCCTGGTAGAGGCTGTCTTCCCTTCCTAAGGGATGCTGCTGTGATGCACCAAAAGAAGTATGCAGCTTCAGCTCTAACCACTAATGCCATATCCTTCTCTGACCTCACACTCCCACCGCTGTCTTGAATTATTAATGAAATCTGTTATTTCTGTTCCATTTTGTTGATATCACATGGATAGGGGCCAAAACATCTGCCTGCATTTATCTGGTTTGAACATTTCAAAGACTCTGATTCAAATTCTGTGATTCTGGGGATTTAACAATTCTCTGAAGAGACCTGTGCACCAGAAGAAGGTAACGTTACAATGAAATCCTCAACAGTGCAAAACATTACATTTGGGAGAGGCTTTGATGTTATGGATGGAGAGAAGGCCAAAGCCCAGTTGGATCCCAGCCTTGTCACTAATCTCCTGGGCGTCAGTTCCATCTGTGATGACAGCAAGGCTGCCAGAAGCACTGCAGAGGACTGTACTGGAACTGCAGGAGGCAGTGGCGGCACCTGGACACAGAGCCTGACACAGTGCTCCAGCAGCGTCTGTTCAGAGAGTGAGATCTAAGTGCTCCTCTGTGCTGAAACTTCCCAACTTCATGAAGAAAGATTTATCAGGATGTCAGAAGTGCTCAGATGGTTCTATCCTCACTAAGCGGAGTTCTAGGCCCAACTCTCTGGCACTATTTCCCTCCTGCGTTTGGCCTTACGGGGTTACAAGAGATTCCAGCAGTGTGAAGTGGGTTTTGAAAATGTGAATTAATAGAACAAAACTCTTCCAGTCACTAATGCCTAAAAGGTCTGTGCTACAAACTGATGTGATTGCAATTAAGTTAAAGTTGACCATTTGGCATGAGCACCTGTAGATGTATGTAAGTGAGTTCTAGAATGTATGATAGATTTTGTGAAATAGGAAATACACAGAGGGAATGTGGTAGGGGAAAGTAATGAGGGAAAAGAATAAATATGATTTGAAAAGAAAAAGAAAGTGTATGTACATAGTGGGTGGGGTTGTGGGGTGGGTTGGGATATGGGTAAAAATGAGAATTAACTCATATCATATACTGGTACAAATTCCCCATTGTTGAGTGTGATGGTGAGCTGCACGTAAAATGTACCAATCAAGAATTCAGTTGAAGGGCCGGAGGGTTAGCTCAGTGGTTCCTGCGCCTGCCTCGCAAGTGCAAGGTCCTGAGTTCGATCCCCAGTAACCACATACAATGCTGGGCGTGGAGACTCACGCCCACCAGCAATCAATACCACATACCACAGAGCTAGGTGTGATGGCTCACACCTGTAATCCCAGCACTCGGGAGGCAGAGACAGGAGGATTGCTGAGTTCAAGGCTTGCCTGGGCTACATAGTGAGCTCAGGGCCAGCTTAAACTACAAAGCGAGACCCTGTTTCAAAAAAAAAAAGAAGAAGAATTCAATTGAAAAAAAAATTGACCAGAGGTAACAAGGTGACTCTGGGTGGGAGACCGGAGTTGGGGCAGAGGCCAGGAAGGCTGGGTCCTGTGTACCCGCGTGAACTCCAGCAGCCCTGGCTGCATGTATTCCCTCCCCAGGGCGGAGGCCTGCAGCTCGCGAGGCTGCCCCTGGTTCTGAGCTCTGGACTGAGGCCGCAGTGATATGGAAGGAGGCTGAGCCCGTCCTGGGGATATTCCTCAGTGTTCACTGGGAAACACAAAAGAAAACTTCCTGCCGCCAAGCTTTTCATTTTGCCGGGTTCATCTGTGCCCCCTGGCTTCCCTCCTTCGGGCAATGCATCTCCAGCTACCTGCCCAGATGCCTTGCCTGTGTCTTCAGCTTCTCCCTCTCAGTCGCTGCTCCTGCTAGTGCTGCAGCGGTGCAAGCCTCTCCCCGGATGATGATGACGGTAAGCAGCGCCCTCCCAGGAGCCTCCTCCAACCCCTGCTTCCTTCTCCACAGGTGCGAATCTCTTGAGCCCCTGCCTCTCCCTCCTGGCTTCTCTACGTGATGCTTGCCTGGACTCTGCTTTCCTCTTCCTGTCTGTGACATCACAGCCCTGCCCATGCCCCCAGAGCCTCTTTGCCACATCTGCCACTGGCCCTTCCCTCTGCCCTCTGCCCTTCCCTGCATGTCTTCCACCCCAGGTCCCTCAGCCTCAGTCCCGTTTTCCAGTTGCTCTTTGCTTTTCTGACACGTGTCTCCAGGCCCACCTGGGTCTGCCTAGGCTTGCCTTCTGCAGCCTTGTGTCTATATTTATTTCGCAGACATGCCAAGCCTTCAGATCTGTGCTTCCATGCCACCCTCATTTCCATCCTAAGCTCCACAGAAGGATGCCCAGCCATCTCCTAGCCACATCCCTGTGGTGCTCCTCAGCCATCTCAAAGTTGGAAGGTCCACACACACCAAAAGGTAGCTAGGCAGCTCCCTTACATAAAAGCCCAGAGCTGGGTGTGAAGATGCACATCCATAACCCGGCTCCACCAGAGGCTCAGGCAGGAAGCCGACAAGTTCCAGACCAGCCTGGGAAACTCAGTGAGACCCTACCCTGTAAAAAAGTATGGACAGGAAGAGTGGGAATGCAAAGCTCAATGCTCCCTGCCTTCATTCCCCAGTACTTCCCAAACGAAACACAAACTTCTGTTACCATGCGATTCATTTAGACATTCGCTCTGCCAAAGCTGAGTGTTTATGAAACACTGTGTATGGAAAAATCCCTAGCTGGCACAAACACAGCTTCGTCTTGACCCCACCTGCACGCATTCCCGAGTGACAGTGAGAATCAACACTGGCTTTAGCTCATCCTGAAAGTCTGTCCAGGCCACATAGCCAGGAGGCTCATTGCGGCAGCTGCCAGCTTTGGGACAGGGATCGAGGAGTCAGAGGCCGCAATGTGGCCCAAGAAAGGCCTGACCCTGACTATGTCTGGAGGCAGTGAGATAATCCCTGGAACAGGCAGCCTGGGAGTGGTGACATGTCCTCCCTGAAGACCCTGCAGCATCTAGGCCGCCAGGCCATAGGAAGATGGCGCCAACAAGTGCCCCCCCACACGTGTGCTTAACTCTGACCGAAGCTTCCTCAGATCGTGCTCACTGGCCATGTCCTCATGGGGACTGCCTCACCCTGAGTCACCCTAAGTATCACTGAGTCAGACCCCAGGACCAGCCAAGCCAGGCACAGCCGATGGCACACATCAGCACTGCGCACCACACGACCCTTTGCCTTTGCCCTCCTGCCCTGCTTCGGTAGGGCAATAAGGAAAAACAAACAAACAACACAACAAAAAAATGCTGTATCTGCTTAAAACCAATCTTTACAAATGGTAGGATGGTGACACAGTCTCAGGAGCTCCAAAGACACCATTTTTAGAGGTAGCGGGGACAGGTTTGATTCGGGAGGGATCTGCCTGAGGAGTAAGACACCTCTGGCCCGGGCTGGTTCATCCTGCAGGGATGCCCAGGCCTTGTCAACTACACGGAGGTCATCACAGCACCCCTGCCATGAGGGCGAGAGGTTCTGGATAGAGGAGGAGGGACAGAGCTGCTGGGAAGGTCCACTGGTAGAGGGCTGGAACTTGGGGGTAGCACTCAGAGCACAGGGTCCTGGGAGAGCGACCAGAGTGCCTCATGGCTGAAGTGTCGGGAGACCTGTGCTGACACCCTGGCTATGTGACCAGGGCAAGTCACAAACTCTGTGCCTGACTTTGCTCATCGAAAAAGCAAACCCTCAGGGCTGGAGATTTAGTGGTACCACACCTACCTTGGAAGCACAAGGACCCGAGTTCAATCCCCAGTACCATCAAAAAAAAAAAAAAAAAAAAAGCAAACCCTCTTAGGGTGATCATAAGGATTAGATAAACTGGCTTTGCAAAGTCCTCAGAGCAATGGCTGATGCACTGAAAGCACTTTTGCTGTGTTTTTAAAATTAATAAGATATTGTGCATGGGAAAGAACATCTCTGAACAGTGGAACAGGCCCTGAACATCCTAGAGTCTGACAGCAGCCCAGGAGAGCAGCCCCGGGCACCAGGCTGCCCGTGCCTGGCGGGGAAGGCCAGCTAGCCACAGAGAAGCACCTACAAGATTCATAGAGTACCTACTGCATGCCAGAAACTCTGCTAAATGCTTTACTTACATCGTCTCATTTCATCCTTACAAAACCTTCTAACCTCCAGTTTCCAAACAGAAAAGGAACCAGTAAGCAGTTGAACTGATGTGCCACATGACACAAGCTGCGGATGGCAGAGGCACAGGAGCCCACCCTCATGCAGGCCAGGACTGTGGGCCTCCGCGGGACTGTAGCAGGTACTAGCTTAGCTTAGAGGAGGCCCAGGAGACATGAGAGAACAGAACAGGCAGGAGCCAGGTGGGGGCTTCTGAGGGCTCCTGGCTGAGTCAGGGCTGGCCCGGGTATTGGGCTGCCAAGGACAGGATGGGACATGGTGCCTCAGGCTGTACAGGCAAGCGTCAAAGACAGAGGGACCCCAAGATTTACAACTAAAATCCCCAGAGTGCCTCTGGAGCTATCTAGGGTATGCAAGTGCTCGCAGAGTACCAGATGGCCTGCAGGCTCTGGGCGGGTGTTTCCACATAACCCTCTCCCAAATCTACAAGCAACACAAGAACACAGAACAACCACCATTAGATGGACAAGGCTATGGACTCCGACAGCCGCTGGTCTAAGAACGAGGGGACCACAGGATTCCATTCTGGTATCCCTAGAATACAGTTCCCATTTGCACACATTTGGAGCCCTGCACCACAGCCTGTCCCTAACCTGGCCTGCAGTGTGGGCTTTTTGCTGTGTCTTGTCTCAGCTGCTTGGGAGAAGGGCCAGGTAGGAAAACCAGGGACAACCACAAGCCACCAAGGATCTGAGCTAAACCAGCACAATGAAAGAAATGTAAAGAATTGTTATGACTCAATAATAAGGAAATAAATATCCTAAGTTTTTGAAAAAGCAAACAAAAATTTATTCAGATATTTTCCAAAGAAATGCAGGTAGGATGAATAAGCACGTGAAACAATGGGAAATGCGAGTTAAACCACAACAGGACACTGGTCCGCACCTGAGAGCACAGACTTGGCCAGTGCAGACGAGCATGCAGAGCAGGTGAGCCCGGCCCTCACTGTGGGGCATGCAAACCGGTGCAGCCAGGGAAGGCAGTGTGGCAGCTTCTCGTGATGGTGAGGAAATGCTTACCATGGGACCTAGTTATCCCCTGGTAGGTTTGGGCCCAGTGCAACCGAGGAATGGACAAAAATTCTATGTGCATATTTATGGCATTTGTTTTCTACTTCCTCAATATCAGAAACCACCAGATATCCATCAGTTGGTGAAAGAATAAACAAACCATGGCATATAATCAATATGATCACATGCTATACAACAAAAAGGGCATGAAGTAACCATGTACAAGCTTTATGCTGCGTGAAAAAAGCCAGAGACAAAAGTATTCTATGATTTCATTCATATGACATTCTATAAAAGGTAAAAGCTACAGGAAAAAAAAATCTACAGACAGAAGTTTGATCACTGCCTGCCAGGGATGGGGACAGGAGGAAAACAGACCATAAAGGGGCATGAGGAAAACCGGGGGGAGACAGACACGTTTCATAACTCACCGAAATATCCACTAAAAGGGTGATTTACACTGGTTATAGTTAAAGCTCAATAAATAAGACTTTCAAAAGAAAAGAGCACAGGCGCAGAGAGCTGCAAAGGGGAGTTGCACAATGAGAGCTGTGCAAGATGAGGAAAGGACAAATGGAGCAGGACAAGGCTTTCCACAGGGAAAGTTCTCGGAAAAAACAAGAGCATGAAAATGAGTGCAGAAATGAAATTAGAACAGAAAGCATGGAAAAGTTTGGGGACTTTGATAGCAGAGGAAAAGTTGTAACAATCTCCAAGAATGACAGAAAAGGAATTCCTGTTCATATATATTAAAATATCACATATTGCTTTAAATATGTATTCAAATGGTATATATTTAGCATAGTTGAACATTACATGTTTCATTACATGTTACACGTGCATCCTGACACTAAGGAAGTGATGGACTGAAAGAAAAGAGGATCAGGGCCAGAGATTTAGCTCAGTGGTTCCAGCACCTGCCTAGCAAGAGCAAGGTCCCTGGTTCAATCCCCAGTAACCACATACAGCAATGCCTGGTGTGGTGGCTCACGCCTGTAATCCCAGCACCCGGGAGGCAAAGGCAGGAGGACTGCTGTGAGTTCAAGGCTTGCCTGGGCTATATAGTGAGTGAGCTTAGGGCCAGCCTGATCTACAAAGACAGACCCTGTCTCAAAACAAAACAAAACGAAACAAAACAAAAGCAAAAAATCAAGAAACCTTAGTGTACTAAATTTTAAAAAAAGGTCTTAGTATACTAAATAAAATTCCAAAAGTAACAAGATGAAAAATCAGTTGAAGAGTTCATCTTTGGGAAGAAATAGGCTAGGGCAAGGGATCAAGGTTTGTTTTCATATGCTTTTTTATTTGGCTATCATGTATGGGATTACTTTGAAAAAATTTAGTAGATGACATATTACACATTGTAAATCTTCCAAAATTAAGTTTTAACAGTTGGTTTGTATAAAAATATGCAAAATTGTTATAAAGTCACAACCAGCTTATAGTTTGTCATGTTAACATTTATAAATAACAGGCAGTTTCCATGTGACCATACCTTTTGATGAGGGAACCCTGTGAAAATCATGGCCGTCTGGCCCATGAGGAAATATCCACGTGAACAAAGAGCCACTAAAGCTGGAAAAGGGCGCAGAGGTCCTGCTGTGGTGCACATGGTGAACGGCTGACTGCAGGGCTGGGAAAGCTCAGGGAGGAAACTGTCAGGAGCTGCCCTGAACCCTCCCTGGAGCAAAACCAGCTGCTGCAAAACACGGAGGGAAAGGGAAACAGAGGGAATGACAAAAGGAGAAAGAGGAAGGATGGAAGAAGGAAGGGAGGAGGGGAGATATAAGAATCAAGGGAGGGAAGGGGGAAAGGTCGGAGTATCCAAGAGCCAGACACTGAGCTAGAGACAGGCAGGAGCAGAGACCGCCCCTCTCAAGACAACACAGGACAGCCACACTTCCCTGCCTCATATCCCAAGCGGACCCCCAAAGGACACTTGCTCAATCCACACCTTGCATGTAGCTGTCAGTGCAGTGAGGCGTCTTCAGCTCTTTCTTGAATGATGATGGTGGAAGAAAGGGAAGTTGAGAAGGAAGGTCAGGAGGAAGGAAATGAAAGAAAAGGAAGGGGCAGCAGTAGCTGACAGTTTATGAAACACATCTACATTCATTCATTTTCTAATGTTAAAGTAGGTCTTAGGAAATAGAGCCGGGAACACAATGAATACGCTCTCAGTCTCATAGCAGTCCCATTCTATAGGTGGAGAGAGAAAAGAAATTTGTAGTAAGTCAGAAGATGAGAAATTATATAAGTAAACATTCATCAGGATGGAGGAAGGCTTTTGGAGGGGTTGTTTCAAGGTGCCTGTCTGGTAAACTGGAGTGGAGTGGAGATGGTGAAGAGGTACGGGGCACACTTGGCATCTGCCTGGTGGAAGAGAAGTCCCAGGCAGCAGGGAATGCACGTGCGACAGCTCAGGTCAGGAATACTCAGGCATAAAAGGGAAGCAGAAGGCGGCCCAGAGAGCCCAGGGGTGGAGGGGCAGAGTGGAAGAATTGGGCTGTGAAGCCAGAGATGCATTTTTTGCTGAGGTTTATTTGCTTGTTTGCTGTTGAGCAAGATGAGAAGGTGATAGAGGAATGGGCAGAGGGAGCTCCTCAGATCCTCGCATGAATGTCAGGTGGGTTTAGCAGCCCAGTACCACAGGCGAGAGTACCAGAGTGGAATCCATCCTGTAACCACTCTTCAGCGAACGAAGGCCCAGCATGGTGACTGTGCGGGGTATTCCCACGTTCTCGTGTGATAGAAGCCTTGAGTAACTGGAAAGAAGCACCTGCTGGATGCTGTGAGTGTGAAGAAGAGCGGGAGACAGGGACTGAGGAGAAATGGACACGCTGGCCTTCCCACGGCCTCAGGACCCTCCCCAGACAAACACATGGCGGGCAGAACCAGCGGGGACAAAGCCAGGGTGTGTGCACGGGCAGGGAGGATCACTGAGTGAGCAGAAGCAGTCGTCTTTCTTGGCTTTCAGTCCTGTGCGTTTCTATAGAATAACAACTCATTTACAACCACTACTGTTTCATCAAATCCTTAAACTACTGTCTGCTTAGAAAACATGTACTAGATTTAGGGTCATGAACATGATGCAAATTTCCCAAAACATTCGCTTTCCAACTCTACTCCTATGGAGCTCTGCACAATTAGAACCAGCTGTTGACGCAGGGCGGCAGCCAAGTGCAGCGCTGTGAACGGTCTCCGTCCATGTGACAGGGAAGGGCCCCAATTCACAGAATGGAGAGCAGCTGCCAGCGGCTCAGCTCGACAAGGTTAACAAGCCGGATAAAGACCCGCAGGGCCACATGTCCATTCTCCACCTTTCCACTGGGGATGTGTTCAATTCCTTTTTGCCCTACTCTTTTTTTTTTTATTTTACTTCCCCCCCCCTTTTTCCCTATTCTTGTGCAATATTTTCCCCCAAATGCATCATTCAGATACTCTCTTTTAAGAAAAGAATACAGTTTGTTTTTTGACCTAGTTCATTATAGGAAACCTGAAAAATACCAAAAAAATCCAATAGGGCTGGAGATTTAGTTCAGTGGTTCCGGCGCCTGCCTCACAAGTGCAAGGTCCTGAGTTCGATCCCGGTAACCACATACAATGCTGGGCATGGTGACTCACGCCCACCAGCAATCAACACCACATACCACAGAGCTAGGTGTGGTAGCTCACGCCTGTAATCCCAGCACTTGGGAGGCAGAGGCAGGAGGATTGCTGAGTTCGAGGCTTGCCTGAGCTACATAATGAGCTCAGAAGCCAGCCTGAACTACAAAGCGAGACCCTGTCTCAAAAAAAAAAAAAAAATCCAATAAAGAGAATTTAGGCTAACCTGAAAGGAAACTAAGGTTTCCATTTTGATGTATACTAACAAAAATAGCTACATGCACTGAGGACTCATTCCATACTGGGCACAACACCAATCATTTCACTTTTATCTACCACTCACTGGATTCTCACAGAGCTCTACAAGACAGATACTATTATCACCCCATTTTACAGAAGAAGAAATAGAAACTCAGTTGAAGAAGTTTAGCAATATGTACAAATCCCCATACGTGGCCAATATGAGACCAGGATTAATCCCAAGTTTGCTAGTCTCTGAGGCCGAGACTCTCACCATCAAGCACCCCTTCTATAAGGGCGGAGCTTGCATACCTACACACACATGCACGCGCACACACACTGTCTCCCGACTGAGCTCCCGCTGTACCTGTGGTTTCACAACCTGCCTGTGTCCCTAATACATTACGAACATTGTCTCAATCTGCTCCATCCCTTCTTTTCAGAATTCCTGATACACACATGATATCTAGAAAATAGTCATCACATCCCTCTCCTTTTATCTTTCTTAGCTGGTCCCTTAATTCAGACGAGATCGGGCGCACTCAGGATGGGATGGCTGCTGATACTTGTCTCTTAATTCACCACTCCGGGTTTTGCTGATCGTTGTTTCACTGCAGTTTAAACCCAGAAATCATGTTGTTCAGCACTAGCTGCTCTTTCATAATGCTGACTTTCATATACTCCGGGAGCACTCCAAACACTGGGAAGTACAAAATGAGATTTCTGGAAGCACTTGTGTCTGAGGAAAATGCAGGCTCTGATGGACTCTTCACTGCCCTCTACTAACTGAAACTTTTCTATGTTGATGAGAATGCCAACAGAAAAAAATGCACAGGAAATGGAAAGAGTGAACCTGGGGGTTTCAGGGCCACATGACTTTACCAGTGAGCTCTATGAGCCTTCTAAAGAACACATAATTAATCTATTCCAGAGCACAAACATTTATGGAAAGAATCCACAAGCCTAACAAGTTTGTCTATGAAAATACAAGAACCAGCTAATATTAATAATCAAAGAAGTATACTGATAATTCAAAAAAGAAAAAGTGATCTAATCCTTTTAACAGATATTGGAAAGGCAATTGGCAAAATGTAATGTACAACTGAGATTTTAAAAAGGAAAAGAGAAGTTCATAGGAGATTACTAATATCTACTTTAAGCCAACATCCTTCACTCCATGACCGAGATGCCCCATGGGACCAAGATTAACTAGAGACCGCAGGGAAGGGCCTGCTCCGACGTGGGCGGCAGGAAGGAACCTGGGCCACCGCAGCAGGTGCCCTGCCCCAGTGTCTTGGGGAGCGGTGAGGGGCCGAGCCAGAGATGGGGGGTGTTCCTGGGTACTCAGGGATGACCTGGCTGAGACCAGCTGGGGAAGTGGCAGGCGGAGGGGCTGGAAACAAACGGCCAGGGCAGACTCGGAAAGGGAGACAGAGAGACACAGAGCAGTGAGAAGAAAAAGAGGAGGAGAAAAGGTCAGAGGCGAGGAAATAGTTTTAACTTCATGGGGAGGAGACGGAGGTCCACAGAGGTCAATTTCATTTATCAAGTTCAGCAGAGTAGTAAATGGCTGGTACAAGAGCCTGGCCTTTCAGTACAAAGGGGCCTCAGATGGACACTAAGGGGCAAGTACCAAAGCCAGACAAGGGACCAGGAAGCGGACAGCCTTCAGTGGGAAGAGAACAAGAAGTGGAGAAACGATACGCCTGTGCCTAGAGGTGGTGTGGGGCTCGAGGCTGTCTTGGCCTCAGCACACCCCAGCCCTCCCTGCAGCGTCAGGTGAGGCCAGCTGCAGGGGAGACATAGATGAGTCTCCACCTGGCAAGATAATAATTTCATTCAGCACCTCACACTGAAAGAGTCTTCTCCTCACCCTAGGAACGCGCTTTGGATCACAAGCGGCTTGAAGTCCCTGGATAGAACGGGGGTTTCTGGAAACAGTGCTAGACTTTTGATAAATTCCAGCAATGGCTATACAGTGGAACATCTTACAGAGGCCCTGGGCAGTTCTGACTGATGATGACCACAGATGGCCGGGGTGTGAGTGATCAGGAGGAACAACTCTTCCAGAAATGTTATTTCCTCTCCTGAAAGGCTAAAGGGAAAAGCCAGCTTTTCCGATGTAGGATCTATATAGGGATGCTTATTTAAAAGGGTGTGGAAAAATTTCAGACTGGAGTCTCCAGTCTTCCATGGTGTGAAGCCACTTTGTGCAGGGCAGGGAGTGAGACTGTGGCTTCATTCCCAGCCTCAGGCCCAGCCCGCTCCATTCACCCTCTCAGCTCCCCCAGATCCGCGATACCCAGCCTGCTCGCCTGGCTCTGGGCATGGGGGGGCTGCCTTCCAGTAAGGACAACGGACAGGAATTACAAAGATGTTATTAGGTGCACAAGACAAGCTTGGCGCACAGAGACCATCACGGGGCTGGGTTACCAGAGTCGGGTGTGGGGAGGAGAGCAGGCATGCTAGGCAGAGATCAGCAAGCATGCGGTCCCAGGGAGGATTCAAGGCCCTCAGAGGAGACCCTGGTGGATGAAGTAGAGGAGTATGTGGGGAGGGCCAGAAGGAAGGCTGGGGGAAAGGACAACCCAGCTTTCACGTGGCCTGTACACCCATCTTAGAGCCTTGGGACTAAGCCCAAGGACTCTGGGGGAACCGCTGGAAATTTGGAACAGGCTCAGAGATGTGGATAGGCTTTAAAACCAGCAGGGTGGTGGGAGGTGGGTGGTGGAAGGAGCAGGCAAAGAGGTGGGGCTAGAGAAGCTGCCAAAGTGGAAGGGAAGGAGAGGGCAGCCTGCGTTAAGATGCGGCACTGGGTGGGACACCGAGCGGCACAGGGAGGCACATAGGGTAGAGGACTGACAGGAGCAGATAATGTGGGAGAGAGGAGTCACTGGACACAGACACCAGCTTCCAGCCTGACAAGGTGCCAGGCATGTCACGGCAGGGTGGGAGCACAGCAGGACTCCAGGAAAGCATGGCAGGATTGCCCTGGGGCACACTGGGCTGTGGGCCTGCAGGACTTGGCCGCCTGTGAAGTTTCTTGAAGGAAGCACAGCTCCCAGTGGTCCACTGGCTCTGTCACTGTGCCACTGTCCACAGGCCCACTGTCGAGGGCACCAGGCACAGTAATCAAGGTCTCAGACTCACCCTATGTAGACTGATGCTACATCCCAGTCTTGTTCCCCACAGTGCCCTTCACCTTTCCTTTGCTCTGCCTGAATTCACCTGCTCACTGGCCCCTGCACAAGGCCACTTCCCTCCCCATGGCCCTACCTGTATTCAGGCTACTTCCTTTCCTGTCTGAAGTCGCAGTTACAACAGTCCTCCGGGCTACAAACAAACAGTAGTGCCCCAGGAGGTCCCAACTAGAGGTATGAGCTTCCTGCCCAGTAGCTCTCAGCCTGTCTCCTTGAGAGTGGTTGTGACTGTTGAGGTAAATAAAATGTCTCACCTTTCCTACCAGACCAGGGATCCTCATCCATCCTCAAGGTCCCTGAAACATTAGACAGGAAGCACTGTGCATGGTATGTGCCTGGTCTGCTTGTGCTGAACAACCGAGTAACAGGCGTGGGGCCCATCATCTCAAGCAGCCCCAGGCATGCTGAAGAAAGCTGTGCAAAGATTACGTGGAAGGTCTGCTCCTCTAATTATATTCAAATCTGTAACAGCTCCACACCGAGACCTCAGACATCTGGCCCCATGTGCACCGGCTTCCTCCCAACGCCACTTACACTTAAAGGCTGCCGAAGGCCTGACTTCAGCACATCCGCAGCCAGTACCACTCAGCACACTCTGACCTGAGAGGGGCACGTGAGGGGGCAGCAGCTAGAAGGCTCCACCACCTCAGGCTTAGCCGGGGTCTGAGATGGACCACAGAGGCGACAGGAGGAGCTGGCCACAGCTCGGCCCAAAGCACCCTGGGTCCAAGAAGGAGGAGGCGGGGATAGAGAAATGAGGCTGCTCTTTGTAAGTCCAACAGGCTCAGGCTGAGACAGCGCGAACTCTGCTGCCCAAGGAAGGAACTGGACATGCGTTTTGAGAGGCTTTCCCCTCCAAAGCATTTATCTGCAATGCAGAAAGAGAAAAACAAACAAGAGATCACAGCTCATTTTATGAGTAGGTTTTATCTAGAAATTTCATATTTTTTATGGAGGAAAAAGTCAGTCAGTCTAAAGATTTAAATTTTTAATACTTACATGCAGGAGAAAGAAACAATCTCCTGCCGTAAATCATTCTTTGCTTTCAGCCCTCAGGCCTCAGGGCCCCTCCCCACCCTGTAGTGGGCTCTGCCCGTGGCCCGTCTAGTCGGAAGGCAAACAACACAGGCTATTTGTAATGACAAGCAAACACTAATGAATTTCGGAGCATGTCTGCTGCTTGCTTTTATGGATTGTAAAATCATCTGGCTTCTTCTCGCCCCATGCTGACATGCCAATGAGGCAACCCCAAGTATTTACAGGCAGGCAGGCACTGCCAGGACCACTCTATGAGAGGGAGGCCAGGGGCCGGGGGCCAGCACATTAACCTTCCTATTCCACACAAACCCATTTCTATGCTCTGACATGCAGACCAAGTGTTGGCATGCAAAGCCTATTAAAAAGTATTTATTTTTAAACATCTTGGGGTGAGAGGGAAAGTCAACCTAACTGTCTCAATTAAGTACAGGTACAGATCTAGTCAGAAGTTACCAAAATGGCTTTTCATATATCAGCCAGATGCAAACAAATAATTTACAATGCAATTTGTCTAGTCAGACATACAGTTTGTCAAACACTCGCCGCTGGCTTCTGAGAATCTAGGGGAAGGGCGCCTCTCAGTCTGTACTGAGACACATCCCACAGCCACCAGGGCGGAGCCTCACTGGCCCCGTCCTGGCTGTGCCACCATGGCCTCCTAGGAGGAAGGGACCACAGCACCTCTGCCACTCCCTCCACCCCCAAGGACATTGGGGCCGCTACAGAACCAGATGGGCCAGGCTAGCCAGAGGCCGGGTTTCACCCACAGAAGCCAGCACCTCAGAGACCACAGGAAAGTTACGGAGATTCTGAGTAGCCCCCACAGACCTTTCCTAACCCCAATCGCCATGTAAGTCTCACCTCTTAACAGCCAAGAGTCCCCACAGCTGACCAGCCATGCAAACCAAAGGCGGTAATCCCGGGACATTGCGAAGCCACTCATCTGCAGGGGCCACTCAACAGCCAACCACTCCATACGTTGCTGGCCCACCACCCCTGCTGCCGCCTCCACAGGCTCCAGACAGAAGCCTCGTGATGTGGACATGGA
Organism: Thryonomys swinderianus; assembly: GCA_004025085.1. Classification (NCBI taxonomy): domain Eukaryota; kingdom Metazoa; phylum Chordata; class Mammalia; order Rodentia; family Thryonomyidae; genus Thryonomys; species Thryonomys swinderianus. Next base: position 39,486 of record PVIC010002805.1, read on the forward strand.
AGGAACGCACTGCCTGGTACAGACAGGGCTCCCAGAACCAGAAAGTTTCCAAGAGACAAATGGCATTATGAGCAGTGGAGACTGCAGGACACTGGCTCCTAGTGCTGCCGGGCTCTTGAGCCTCTCCATTTCTCTGGGATCTGTAGCCCCCCTTGAATCCATTATCAAGTTAGATCCAGGCAGACATTCTATCTGACAATAATGTGCACTTGACCCAAGTCCTACTTCCTGGTATAAGAATTCGGAGTACAGGTGGAGGAATAAAAAGTGAATCAGTCCCTACAGTGTGGAAACTCTATAGCAGCTCTCTTCTTCTGCCCCTTCTGCAGACCAGGAAGTAGGAGAGAGCCAGGGGAGGGAGGGGTGAGGACCAGTGTAACCAGTGTCCAGCGCTCGTCCCAGTGTCTCTCCGCCTCCAGCTTGCACGAGGCACTTCATGACGTCAACAGTGCTTTCATCCCCACTGGGCCAAGCCGCCCTGGCTTTTGTGTTGTTCGAAACTAAAACCATCTTGCCTCACCTCGTCTCTAGCTGTCCATTCTCAGGTCCCTCAGTCTGGGCAGCCTCAGTGAAGGAACGGCAGGAAAGAACTCGGAAAAATGAAGCAGACAGTTGCTCAGGGCCCTCCTTGGAAAAGGAAGGACTCAGGAACCATAGCACGGGACACGGCTTCCCGCTCTGATGGATTCTAGGCTCTCTGTGGATATATCTGGGGCACAGCTTTTCTTCCCTGAGGAGGGATTTGAGTTAAATGGCAGCAAACTGAGGGCACTAGGCTAATCCTGCAGGGAAGTGAGGAGGGTGGAGTTAGAGGATAGGAAAGTAGCCGTCCCACAGGTATGCTAGAGTCATTTCTTTGAGGGTATTAAGTGGATAGAAATAGCTTTAAAGAAGGGAAAAGTTGGCCTGGACTCGTCTGCTCAGGGACTCACAGAAGTGAAGTAAACTGCTCAAAGCCACACAGCAGCAAGAGGCAAGGCCCAGGGCTCTGCCTAGGTAGCTACACAACGCAATCTGTGTTCCATGACCCTGCAGCAGATTTTGCCTGCTGTCAGGTTTTTTTCCTAGGTCAGCAGCGGTCACCCTTTTAGAGCCTTCAGTAATAACAAACAGCTGGCTGCTGTTGCACAGGCCATAGGTTCGCCGCCTCTGTCCTAAGTCCTAGATCAAAGAAACAGAAAGAAAATATGACCACTAATAATATAAATATTGCAATCAGACCTCTCCCCAATCCCAAAGGCATCTCTGGCTTCACCCTTCAACGAAGGATGCCCTTGTCAGAAGAAAAGTGCTCCTCCCTGCTGGACGGACGGTCCCAGGGGCCATCCGAGGGGAGGGTGGGAGGAGAAAGCCGGAAAAGACTGGAAGCTGAGGGTGCAGCAGTGATGCAGCCCCCCTCTAGTGCAGCTCAGGAGGCTCTCTAGCCTCCGCGGGGCGCGCTCTCTGGGAGGAGCCTGCACATCTCTCTGCGTCACGGGGGCTGCTGTGCGCCCATGGAGGTGTGGCAGAAGTGAGCCTCAGAGCTTTCTGGGATCCAGAAAGCAAGCTCTGCCCTTCTTAAACCCATAGGATTGGAATTCAGTACTCATCTTCATATGCCAGAGATGCCTGGGAAATAATGACCATGACCTCTAAGGGAAGGAGAAAGAGGGCGCTAGAAGAGCAGAACCATTCACCGGGCGGTGAGTAGGTCCTACCCAGTGTGAGGAAAGCATCTAAGTCTGCTATCACCTCCATCCTCTCAGCAAGCCCGCGGAGCAGGTACTCTCATGACCACCACTTCGCAGATGAGCTAGGGAAGACCCAGCTTGTGGCGGGGCAGGATCTGAAACCTGCTCTATCTGCACCATGACGTGTGTTATTAATCAGGCCGCGAGGGAATCTTCCTGAAGAAAAGGCACTGCAGCCCTGACCCAGCCTCCTTTTCCGAAGGGTTCTGGACACCCGGGATCCTACTCAAGATGCTCAACTGCACCTCATCCCAGCACCGCGTCTCCCCAGGCTGCCCTACGAGAGATTGTCCTCACAAGTCCCACGAGGGGCCCAACTCTAAGAGACTCTCCCACCAGTCCACAGGCTCCAATTCCAAGTCAGCTCCCAAGATTCCCTCCCAAGACCTCCTACAGACAGAGTCAGGAACAGTGCCCCGGAATTCTGCCAGACCACATGGAGAGCAGGCCCACAGACTAGCCCGTCCCACTATACTCTGCTTCCAGAACATCCTCTTAGGTATCACTTCATGTGGGTGTCTGACAGAGACTCAAGTTCAACACACGTAGACCCAGTTCTGTGGAGACCCCACTTACCCTCATGCCATTGGTTTTTCTGGCTCCTTTATGGTGCACGGGCCAGGAACGTGGGAGCTATCCTGACTCTTCCTTCTTTCCTAACGCCCACACCCCACTTCGCACCAGGGAGCCTGCACCTACACGGCTACCTCTTCCCACGCTGGTCCTCAGACAGACAACATCATTCACCTAGACCCTGCCATGGTCTCTGAAGTGCCACACCCACCAGGACCTCCTCCCCCACGCAGCCAGAGCATGCCTGTGACACAACTCTCCCCACACCCGCCCCATCCGAAACCCTTCGGTGTTGTACTGCTGCTGTCAGGTGCAGGGACAAACTGCCTCATCTGGGATACAAGGGTCTTCTGGTTGGCTCCCAGATCATCTGCAGGTCTGGTGTGGTCCAGCCACAGTCTGTATTCTTTGTCTTCCTCATCTTTTCTTACTTCAGGCCTCAGCCTGCTGCTCCTTCTGCCTCAAGTCCTCCTCCTCTGTTCATTCCCCTGGGCGATTCCCCCCCACTCCTTGGGCTCTGGCTCACACAGGCTTTCCCAGAGGCCTCCGCCCCAGACTACACGGATGCCCCCCACCGTGTGACAGCAGGTAAAGCCCATGCCGCACTTGCCCTTCTTATAGGACCTCACTGACTTATGAGTCCTCCCGACAGACGCTGAGCAACGAGCGGGAGGGACCCGCGCTCTGCACGGTTCGCCTCTGTGCACCAGGTTCCAGGTAAGCGCTGGGGAACAAAGGCTGCTGAACGACGGAGGACTGAGTCAGGGGTAAATGTACTGAAGAAGTATGTTCTTTGGATAGTACAGGCTTGTTTCTTTAAATACAGAGACTTTTTATGCAGCGAATCAATGAAACTTTACAGAATACTCAGTGGCCAGCGCCATGCCAAACACTTGGAGACAAAGACAACTGGAACGTAATCCTAGTCCTTTGGTCTTGGAAACCTTCGGGATCTACTAAAAGTTACAGGTTCCCTCCCCAATAAAATAGGACCCCAAAAGCATGTAAAATTTTGTACACAATTTATCTTAATATTAAATTTCAATAAACCCTTCTCAGAGATGATTTTGGCCTTTCTCCTTCCTTCTCTGTTCCATGTATAAAAATTAATATCCTCCTAAAGAGAATCAAAAGTAATCCCAGCTGTGAATAAGACCAACATGCAACTGGTAAGTCTGGCATGAGAAAATCTGGAGGTAAATGTGTCGACCCTGGAACTAACTATATGGGCTTGTATCTGACTCTTCACTGGACAGTCGAGCTCTCCTTTCTGGGCCAAAATTAAAGGTAGTAAGATTGCCTACCTTCTTTGAACGTACGACTCAATAGACTGATTCATGCAGTTATTCAAATAGTGCCTATCACAGAGTAAAACAGTCAACAAACTCAGTTTTCATGATTACTTTTGAACATAAAATTGGAATCATGAAACACTCTTTGACACTCAACATATAACACCTTGACATTTAGTTAACTTGACTTTTTTTGTTTAGATCCTAACAAATGCTTGAAAACCAGTCTCCCGGGGGAAGGCAGTGGTACTCCCAAACTGCTCGCAAAGCCCCCTGGCCAGCATCAGTGTGTGTCAGAAGCTGGTAAAAAACATCCAGCTCCAATGATTTTCCAGCCAAACCAACACTGTACCCTTTACTTTAGGCTATATAAGGTAAGATTCCCGACCGAAGCAAAATTAAGGTCTCCTTCACTCATGGCTTATCCCCAAGGAAGGGGACATACTCTCTTTGCACGTTTCTGGAGCAGACCCAACTCAAGGAGAGCACCTCTGGCCCTTGGGGGTTTCTGCTGCCACAGATGGACCATGGCTCTGCCACTCTTGGGCCTCACAAGCCTTTCTTCCAGCAGCAGAAAGTCTGCGGGCCTCCCCTGCTCCAGTCTCCTCTTCCACAGGACAGCATGACCCCATTTTCCTGCAGCATCTATAATAGTGAATTGAAATGTTTACCTCATTCACATGGCCAAAAATAGCTGGCAGCTAAGCCAAGCCATGAATAAATTTTCCTTTCTATATTTTGTGGATTTTCCTTTCCTTTCAAAAAAAAGTAGAACTTCAGTCTAAAGTTCAGTCGAGTACTTTAAGACCTGTCCTTTGGAAAGCCTGTGGAGTCCTCCGATGTTGAAGCAGCTTTCTGTTCTGCTCCATTTCATAACAAAACCTCCTGAGAAGGCAGTGACTCAGGGTCTGGCTCTGATGAAATCACAGGCTTTCAAAGCAAGCTTTCAGGAGCACGAGTCTGATGTCAGTGCACTCTGGCATGCGAAGTCCAGCCACGGTGGCAGGTGGGCCTTCCTGGTTCACCAAAGCTACAAAGCTAGACGTATTTCCAGACAAAGGAGGTGCTTCTTCTGTACAGATAGCCCTGACAGTTTTTTGGGACAAAATTTAGCTTGGCAAAGAAATTGCTTGCTATTTTGAAGACTGAAGTTTCTCAAAGATATCTGCCATATAAGAATTCTTCCTGGATGTGGACAATATGCAAGCCAAACAGAACAACAGGAGCTGATTCCATGGAGACTGTTATTAGCAGTTTGTGCAATGCATTTCAAGAGAAATAGCCACCGATTCTTTCCATGCCCAGCCTCAGAATACCAAAAGAGAGGTGAGCTGTTCTAGAAGAGATTTCATTTGACATAGGAACTGCTCTAAGCTCCTCCTTCTGCTCCAAGCCACCGTTCAGCTAAGTCACGTCCACTGTACGTGGCTCTGTCAAGCTGCCACTTGCCAGCATGGCTTCTATTGTTGGTGATGCAAAAAAGCAGTTTAGAAGGGTACTCCAAAAAGAGGTATTGGGGTTGAGGGGAATCAGAGTTTTAGGAAAGTCCCACCCTTTTCCAAGTCAGACCTTCTTTCCACATGTACGTTACTCTCTGCCTTGGGAGCCTTCAGGGCGTGAGTATTCCTTCCTCTGTACAGGTGTCAGGCAACCACTGATGAGAACCCTATCACTGCATCCTAATGGTCTGGGCACGAGAGTGAAATCAAAGATTATGTAAGCTTTGTTACACTTTTTTCACTTGACATTTTCCAACTTACATTAGGATCAACAGAAACATAAATGTGCATAGTCACAAAGGAAGATACATTTTTCACGAATCCGTTTCAAAGGGAAAATATTCTAGCTACTCAAACACCAGGGCAGTGAAAGCAGACATTTCCTAGACATGTGCAATACAGCGCTTCTTGCCATCTGTGCCCTTCTGGAGTAGAATGATACCTTAATATATTCTGAGGGAAAGAATTCCTCACACAGAAAGTAGTTTTCAAAATGAAGGGACTTTTGATCCTGTATTGAAGTAGCTGGTATTAAAGTAGCTATAAAAATTGAATAATGTGACTCCGACATAGCTATTTAACGTGGCTATTTAAAGTGAACAGACAGCAACCAAAACACGCAGGATCTGATCGCCCAAGATGCTGAAAGGAGGAAGATGCTCACCAAGGTTCCAACCTTTGCTGAGGCCAAGTGCAGACAAAGACGTGGGACAAAGGGACTCAGCACTCCTGACAGGACTGTAAACTGGTAGAGTCACTTCTGAGAACAGTTTAACAGCATCTACTAAGGTGAAGATCACAACCAAAGCTCACTGAAAAAATAGATAACCTGGGCCGGAGGGTTAGCTCAGTGGTTCTGGTGCTTGCCTCGCAAGTGCAAGGTCCTGAGTTCGATCCCCGGAAACCACATACAATGCTGGGTGTGGAGACTCACGCCCACCAGCAATCAATACCATGTCCCACAGTGCTGGGCGTGGTGGCTCATGCCTGTAATCCTAGCACTCGGGAGGCAGAGGCAGGAGGATTGCTGAGTTCGAGGCTTGCCTGGGCTACATAGTGAGTTCAGAGCCAGCCTGAACTACAAAGCAAGACACTGTCTCAAAAAAAAAAAAAAGATAACCTGACTATCAAGTTTTTTAAAGACAAATACCTAGAATAGATAACAATTCTTGCTCACTAAAAAATGGATAATCTGAATGGCAATTTCTCAGTTTAAAATGTTCCACAATGACACACCAATTATCCTGCTTGGTACTTACCAAAGGAGTTGAAAACTGGTGTGCATACAAGAACCTGTACATGATTTATTTTATTATTTTATTTTATTTTGAGGCAAGGTCTTACTTTGTCATTCAGGCTGGCCCTGAGCTCACTGTGTAGCTCAGGCAAGCCTTAAACTCAGCAATTCTGCCCCTGCCTCCTGAGTGCTAGGATTATAGGCATGATCCTGCACTGTGGCATGTGGTTACCAGAGATCGAACCAGGGACCTTGCACTTGCTAGGCAGGTGCCAGAACCACTGGGCTAAATCTCCAGTCCTGCACATGATATTTATTTATTTATTTATTTGTTTCTTTATTTGTTTATTTATTTATCTATCTTTTTATTTTTTAATTTTTTTGAGACAGGGTCTCACTTTGTAGTTCAGGCTGGCCCTGAGCTCACTATGTAGCTCAGGCAAGCTTGGAACTCAGCAATCCTCCTGTCTCTGCCTCCCAAGTGCTGGGATTACAGGCATGAGCTGCCACAGCCGGCACTGTGGTACGTGGTATTGACTGCTGGTGGGCATGAGTCTTCACACCCAGCATTGTATGTAGTTACCGGTGATCAAACTCAGGACCTTGTGCTTGCGAGGCAGGCGCCGGAACCACTGAGCTAAATCTCCGGCCCCTGCACATGATATTTATAAAAGCTGTATTGATAGTTGTCAACACTTGGCAGCAAGCAAGATGTCCCTTGGCAGGTGAATGGATAAACTATGGTATGTCCAGACAGTGGAATATTATTTGGCACTAAGAAGAAATGAGTACCAAGACATGAAAAGGCATGGAAAAAGTTAAAAGCATATTACTAAGTGAGGCCCAGGGATGTAGCTCAGTGGCGCCGTACCTGTCTGGCATATTACGAAGTGAAAGAAGCCAATCTGGGAAAGCTGTATAAGGTAAGATTCCAATTATATGACAGCTTGGAAAAGGCAAAACTGTGGAGACAGTAAGATCAATTGTTACCAGGAGTTAGGGAAATGAAAGCATGAACAGGTGGAGCACAGAGGACTTTCAGGGCAGTGCAACTATTCTGGATGACACCATAATGGGGTACAATACCAAAAGTGAATGCTAGTGTAAAGTACAGTGATGATAGTATATCCATATCAGAGGGGAGGCTGTGGGGAAAGGAAATATTACAGGAACTCTATGCTTTGTGCACATCTCTGCTAGGAACCTAACACGATCCTAAAGTCTATTTGAAAGGGAAAACATGGGCTAGGAATGCAGCTCAGGGGCACTGTGCCTGCCTGGTCCTAAGCACAAGGTCCTAAGTTTGATCCTTGGTATGGGGGGAGGGTGCAAACAATAAAAGGGAAAACATTTAGAAATTTACACAAAGTAAACTCCATGCCCAGGAAGTTCTACTGGTAAAAATCTACATATTTAGGTCAGAAGTCAGAGTAACTCTACACAAACTCTTTTGGAAAACTGAAAATTAAATAATACCTCCCAGTTTATTTTGTGAGCTCAGCGTTACAATAATAGCAAAACAGACAAACACTTTAAAAGAAAAATATAGACCAATATTCCTTATCATGATCACTAACACAAAAAAATTTAATAAAATTTTAGCACACTAAATCCAACAGTATTAAAAAGGATTCCATATCATGACTTAGTGAGGATTATCTTAGGAATGCAAGGTTAGTTTAATACTTTAAATTAGTCAATATAATTCTTCACAGTAATGGACTAAAAGAAAAAAAGCTATATGATTATCTGAGTAGATACAGAAACACATTTTCTAAAACCCAATGTCTACTCTACATGAAAATTTCAGCAACTAGAAGTACAAGAAAACATCTTCAACCTGAAAAAAAGGCATTTAGGAAAATCCTATAGTTAACAGCTAGCCATCATTTTTTTGAGGGGGAGGGGTTGAGACAGGGTCTCACTTTGTAGTTCAGGCTGGCCCCAAAATCACTATATATCCCAGGCCAGCCTGGAACTCACAACAATCCTCCTGTCTCTGCCTCCTGAGTGCTAGGATTACAGGCATGAGCCACTACACCCGGCACTGTGGTATGTGGTTACTAGGAATCAAATTCTGGACCTGGCACTTGCCAGACAGATGCTGGAACCACTGAGCTAAATCCCTGGCCCTAGCCATCATTTTTAATGGTGAAAGACTTCCTCTAAAATCAGGAGCAAGAGGCTAGGCATGGCAGTTCACACCTCTCAATCCAGCACTTGGGAGGTTAAAGCAGGAGGATCCTGCAAGTTCGAGGTCATCCTGGGCTACATAGTGAGTTCAAGGTCAGCCTGAACTACATAGTAAGACTGTGTTTCAAAAATTTAAAAATCAAGAACAGGGCTGGAGAGGGCCGGAGGGTTAGCTCAGTGGTTCTGGCACCTGCCGCGCAAGCACAAGGTCCTGAGTTCAATCCCCGGTAACCACATACAATGCTGGGCGTGGAGACTCATGCCTACCAACAATCAATACCACATACCAGAGTGCCAGGAGTGGTGGCTCACACCTGTAATCCCAGCCCTCGGGAGGCAGAGACAGGAGGATTGCTGAGTTTGAGGCTTGCCTGGGTTATATAGTGAACTCAGGGCTAGCCTGAACTATAAAGCGAGACCTTGTCTCAAAAAAAAAAAAAAGTCAAGAACAAGTGAAGAACTTCAGCCCTCATATCATTGCTGATTAACACTGTGTGAGAGGCTGCAGCCAGTACAATAAGGCATGAAGAAGAAACAAAAGTATTCCTTTCATAAAGAAAAAAATAAAACTGTTCATCACAGAGGTGTCATCACCATCTGTGTAGTGAATCCTATCGAATTTACCCCCAGAAAAACTATTAGAACTAACATGTGAGCTTAGCAAAGTTTTGTGCTCTAAGGGCGTTTTACAAAAGTCAAGTGAATTTCTATAAAACAGAAATGAAAAATCAATATTGAATTTAAAATAACACGTAGCACAAGAAAATAGAATATCCTCAAGATGAATCTGACAAAAGATGTATAAGACCTAAAAACAAAAACTACACACTATTGCCGGGCGTGGTGGCTCATGTCTGTAATCCCAGCACTCGGGAGGCAGAGACAGGAGGATTGCTGAGTTCAAGGCTTGCCTGGGCTACATAGTGAGCTCAGGGCCAGCCTGAACTGCAAAGCGAGACCCTGTCTCAAAAAAAAAAAAAAAAAAAAAACAACTACACACTATTACTGAAACAAATTAGAGAAAATAAAATCTGAATACCTGGAGAGATGTACTTCAGAGTCCAAAATACATGGGGATGCTCAGTGTATTCATGACCTGGGTGACACAGTATCTTTGAGATGCTAACTTTCCCTAGATTGAGCCACAGATTTAATGCAGTCACAATCAAAATCCCAGTAGGCTTTGCTGGTAAAACTTAATAAAGCTATTCACTTCATAGAAATGCAAAGGACTACAATAGCCAAAATTTTGAAATGAAGACATTTTTAAAGTATGCACCATCTGCTGTCAGTTATACCCCACAAAGCTGAGAAAATCTATTCAGTCCTCAGGTCTAATTTTTTGAGGTACTCACATCATCATTTTTATGTTGCAGACAGGGAAGCTGAGACTTGGGAGGATTAAGTGGCTTGACCATGTTCATACCTATACAAACCCAGACACTCCCCATCCAGAGCACAGGCTCATGAGCTCAGAGGCACACAGATAGACATGTTTCTTCTTCTGCCTCTTATCTGTCCAATGAATGTTGACAAATATTGATCATAGAATGTAGCAGGAACTGTGTTTGGAGTGGAAAACAGCAGTAAATAAAGGGAAATGTACGTATTACTGGACTCAGGGCCCTTCTAAGGTTGACTTCTTAGTGCTCTTTATCAGTTTTCTCCTCGTCATTATTATTTCCCTGTATTCTCTGAAAAGTAAGAAATGACATGTGGGGGTCTTCCAGGGGTCAGGCCAACACTAGTCCTCCACCTCCACGCTCCCCATGAGACAGGTCTCGCTTCCATCTTACAGAGGAGGGAATGGAGGCACCGGGAAGCACAGGTACTTGCCCTTGATCCCACAGCTAGAGAGCTGAGAGCCAGGTCTCCAGAGCAGATTCCAGGCTTCAGCCCCTACAGCACCGCCTAAAGTCATGCGTTGTTCCTGAGACCGAACAAATCTCTTTTCCCTTACAGACCAAGTCACAACAAGGTGCCACGTCTCCGTGGGGGAAACAGCTGTTCACCAAAGGTTCTGTTTCATGTTATTAATTCTCTTAAAAGGAAATTTGGTTTCCAACCAGCACTAATGTCATATCCACGCTCAAGAAGAGAAAAAATGAGGCTTAAAGTTGCAAAGACTTGGCTTCGCTGGCTCTCATGTGCTGCTGGCTGCACCTGCAGCTGGGCCTGACTCCTGCCTCCGCCTGCCCTCACCACTCTCCAGGTGGCTCTGCTAGGCTCAGACAGGGACTCAAGCGCCCCTCCATCTCTGTCAGGTGGGATGGAGCTGGGAGAGAGGCCCCTTTCTACTGTGTTTCCACTGTGATAAGAAATCATTGCAGAAGACAGAGCAGTCACTAGAAAATGAAGAGCAAATGACAAATGTGAACTTAGGGTAAGAGCAGATGAGAGCCGCCCCTGCTCAGGCTCCTGGTGCTGACGAGTGTCAGCACTGGTGAGCCTGGCGCCCGGAGCCATCCCACCCACCACCCCTGGCCTTGGCCCCAGCTGGAGACCTGGACCACTCTCACCACCTGACTCTTTTGTGAACAATGGGCAGCCACACAGCATAAGACAGGAGAGTTTAAGGGAACATTATCATTACAACCATCATTACTTCATCCTAACGCCTTCCACGCGTAACAAACAGTGCCAGGCACTGTGCTAGTCCCAGGAGAAGGTCAGGGGCATGGGCCCGACAGCTGTATTTCTGGAGTTTACAGTCCAAGGGGGAGACAGACATGGAATGGCTAACTACTCCACTTTGAAGTCAGAATTCTGGGACAAATGAAGCCTATCTATAGGAGCAACGAGTGGGTGACCACACTCACCTCCCTGGACCTCTAACTGCAGCCGTCTGTGGAGGGCAGAGAGGAGCACTAGGCAGAGGGCACAGCTCCGGGAGGTAGGCTGGGAGGGAAACCAGGGCTGTGTGCGCACAGCCAGGCAATAGGCTGCTACAGGCCTGCAGACCACTGAAGAGGCAGGACTGCCTCCGGGAGCAGCCAGAGTTGCAGAGGACTCTATGCAGGGCAGGGAGGGGGTCAGACCTTGGCTTTAGAAAGATATGTCTGGCTGCAGAGGTGGCTGGGCACAGGGCTAACCATGGGGGGCATGACTGAGCTTCTAGCGTCACAGGGAGGAGATGGCAGTGGCCTGGACAGGGTGCGCTGGAAAGAAACAGTTTAAGACAAGTGCCCAGCATGTGACCTGAGAGAAGGGTTTTAATGTCAGCGAAAGTGAGCTCCTCTCCACAAACAACGGCCTGCTGGCCGGCTTCTCCCCCTCGAAGGGCCAGACACTGTATTCCAAGGAGCAGCAAGGACACACAAGGCTTGTCCCATAGCCAACACTGACCTCGGCTTTCTGGAATGCCTCCTCTGCACAGCAGGCACTGCATCCAGACAGAAGGCCAGAGGGTCAGGTTCCCGGGCCACAGCAGAGCTGCCCTGAACTGCTGGGTGCTGCAGGCCCGAGGAAACTGCGGGCTGGTGCAGGGAGCCCTCCGCTCCTGCAGCCAGCTTGTCTGTAAGCCAGAAGGCCTGGACAGAGGCTGCCCAGGTCTCGCCCCACAGCCTGCAGGGCCAGGCTGACACAGGGAAAGGTAGAATCGAGGCAGTCCAGAGAAGTGTCTGCAGGAGCAGGCCTCCTGCCTGTGACCCCCACCCAACACACTTCTGTTCTGCTGCCCCATGAGCTCACAGGTTGGATCTGCCTTTTCCTCAGGCCTCACTGAGGATCTTCCCTCCAGGGCCTGGTAAGGGAGATGGAGAAACAACCAGCTGCCCGCTTGGACCAGCCCTTGTCTGCCTTGCCTAATGCTCTGCACCTTCCTGCACTCGGGGCCCAATGGAAGGTGGTGCTGATAGTCTGGTTCACAACCCCCCCGAAGCTTGCGGGCCAGGCTGTTCAGTCTTTCTTCCAGGCAGCCGTGCTGGTTCCTGGCTCCCCACGCCATGTTGCTATCTGGCTCCCTCCATTGAACCTCTGCTCCTCTGGGACACACTTGGCACCTCCTCTCTTCCCCTACCCCACTCACTTTGATGCCCCCATGGCCTAACTGCTTCTTGTCTACTGTTCATTTGAATGTCTCCCTCAGTCTTGCTGGGCCATGCTAAGGCCTCTTTCATCCTTACCTCCCCAGGCATCACACAGTAGACTGGTAAGTGAGTGAATGAACAAATAGGTTTAACCATTGGGAAACACGATGGTGGAGATGAAACAATGTTGGCAGGAGAGGCAAGAAGACAAGAAAACATAAGACACTCAAAGAAGCTTTCCTCTCTGCTGAATCTGGTGTGCACTGCAGTTTGCTTCCATCACACGCTGGTGCACTGGATGGCCAGCCACTTGCCTCTGCAACTCTGCACGCCCCAGCCTCAGCCAGCAAGGGAATGGCACAATGACTTTTGGTAAGTTCCTGGCATATGCCAGAACCCTGGGATTCACAGCCTGGAGAAGCACATAACAGGGAGAAAAGCCAGCTTGCCTTTCCTTCACCTCACAACATCAGGCACCAAAACTAGTGTTGAATTTTGCTAAACGCATCATCTGTTTTTTCAATGAGTTATTCATTCTGCCTGAAATTCTCTTGCCAATTCTTATCCCATTCCCTAAATTGCCAATGAGATACAATCCTCTTCAACCTTCAAGGCCTCATGGCAGTGTCCCAACTCCAAGGCCGAGTGAGTCCCCCTGGGCACTGGGAGGCAAGTCAGTCCTACACTTCAGCCTACCAGGCATCTGGGGAGCCAAGATGTGAAGTCAGTCTGAAGGACTCCAAGTGCAGTGCTCACAGCCACTCTACTATATTAGTGTTGTCTCCTCCGGGGCACTGAGTCCTACACAGACTCCACTGAATGCTGTTTCCCAGTAAATTCACATCCATAGCTTGAGCCTTCTCAAACTATCAGTGGGTGAACAACAGTAGCCACAAATTGCTAGGAACTTGTAGTTCACAGGGCACTGTCGTAAGTTTTTTGATTGCCTGTTCTAATGTAAAAACCATGACTTCCTCCCACTTTGTGAGAGAGAAAACTGAAATAAAACAGCATAAGTAACTTGTCCAAGGTCTCCAAACAGGGTAGGTAAAACTAGGACTCAACCCCACTACCATTAGGTCAGAGCCCTCATTCTTCACACACTGTGTGGGGTTAGTAGGCAGCTGCTCACTTGTGATTGGTGCGTGGGCTAAGCATAGCATAGCCCATGTCCATTTCCAGCACAGTTTAAGAGCAGCACTCCCCCCTTAATAGTGCTCTATGGTAAAACTAATGACAGAAGCAGACTGAGATTTAGACTGGCCTCTGACTGTTGGACCTTGAATTCCACCAGCTAGAACTAGGCATAGTGATACAGACTTGGTAGGAAATGCTAGTAGGGACAAAATGCCACCCTTAAAACATTCCATCTTATGGACCAGAGATTTAGTTCAGTAGTTCCAGCGCCTGCCTCGCAAGCGCAAGGTCCTGAGTTTGATCCCCAGCAACCACATACAATGCTGGGCGTGGTGACTCACGAACACCAGCAATCAATACCACACACCACAATGCCGGGTGTGGTGGCTCACACCTGTAATCCCAGCACTCGGGAGGCAGAGGCAGGAGGACTGCTGAGTTCAAGGCTTGCCTGGGCTACATTGTGAGCTGAGGGCCAGCCTGAACTACAAGGCGAGACCCTGTCTCCAAAAAATAAATAAATAAATAAAACATTCCATCTTAGAAGACTACTACAACCAGGACCTCCTAGACAGACCAGCACTATGGTGCAGCTCACCTTGGGCTCTGTCAATCTGGGATCCACCCAGGCCATACAACCTACTCCTCCCTGATTATAGTTACCGGGCACCTAGGCTACAACTTACAAGGTAAACATGGCTGTGAGCTACTTGCTAAAATGGGTCCCTCATTAGGGCCACCAGGGGACAAGGCAGTAACGGTTCCATATTTGTGACTTTCATTTTCCTCATACTTTCCCAATCTGTAACATACTATCTACTTGGCTTTCTCTGAGCCCTGGGATAGTGCTCCAAAAGTAACCAGAAGTCACAAAAGGCCACAGTTCTAACTCCAGGGATCAACACCATTTGAAAATCTGAATCTTCCAAAAGGTAAGCTCATCAGGAAAAATCCTTACCTCAGGGGAAGTGGCTGTACTGCAAAACAGGACTCCTGGTGATGATGCTTCCCCAGTTGGCATGCCCTCAGCAATGGGCCTGAACCAGTCACAGAAGGCTGAACATTGTCATTCCTGAGAATGAGGGGTGGCACTTCCCTTCTCATTCAGTCATTCATTCCTTCTCCACTCATTCCACCAATATTCAGAGTATCTACTATGTTCCAGGCACTGGGATTACAGCAGGGCCAATCAGGACACAGCCCTTCAGAGCCAAGGAGCATAACCCTCCTTTCCTACCAAAGATCCTCGCCAGGAAGCCCAGGAGGAGAGCTCACCGATGGGAGTGACAGGAGAAAGAGGACAGAATGAAGGAGCTAACTACTTACAGATCTACCAAGAAATGAAAAGCTCTAACCAGTACTCTGCTGGTTAGTGGTAATATTGATATTATCATTATTTTAAAACTGTAATCCAAAAAAGTACTTAATATTGTTAGGAACAAAAATTATCACTAAAAAATAAAATATTTAAAAATCAGTGGAATTACATAACAGCTCCATAAGGTTAGATCAGAACTGGAAAGATCAATACGGACTGTATCAGTCAGTTCCCTATAAGATAATGCAGTATAACAACCCCTTGGCCTCATATGCTTACAACAACAACATTATTTCATGTTCTTAGGTCTGTACAGTGAGGTAACTTGGCTGGTCTCCGAGGGGCTCATGCGGCTTGGCTGGGTTAGTGTGGAATCCAGGCTTTGGTTCAGATCAGGTCATCTGTAATGTCCTCACACAGGGAATGAGGCTAAATGAGCAATAGCTACTTGAACATGCTGCAGAGTGAAAATGTTAGGAGGCTTAGAGGAAGCTTGCCCTGCTCTTAGCTACCTCTGCTCAGCAACTGCACACAATCCCTTTTGTTCCTCTGGTAAAACCAAGGTCAAGCCCAAGGTCAGTGGGGTGGAAATATATACCACCTCTTGTGAAGCTACGGCAAGGATGAGGGAGCAAGGAAAATTCACAGAAACACAATTCATCTACCCTAACTAGTAAGTCCTGACATTTTTTTCTTTTAAAAAACAGTTAGGGGACAGGGGTGAGGTTCAATGGTAGAGGACTTTTCAGCCTGGTTAAGGCCACAATTTCAAGTTACAGCACTACAAAAATTACCATTAACTCCTACCTCTGTCACAAAAAATGCCTAAAAGCAGTGGCAACTCAGTAGCATTAGCAACTGTCACCCAGGTTGTGGGTTCTACATATTCCTCATTAGAAGAACCAGTACCTCCCTGAAGGAATACCTGACCCTAGGTCTGCAGCAGGAACCTGGGTATCCTGCTGGGCTAAAAAGCAAAGAAGCAGTCAAAACCCGCCAGGAGCATATTAATAGGATTCAGGAGCCAGACTAAGAGGATCAGGAGCCACTGGCCAAAGGCATCAAAAAGAATATGATTTGTGTAACTAACTGAAATACACCAACTATATACAAATCCACAAGTTCATTATGATTTAGACATTGCTTACCAAACACACACACATACAAATACACACACAAACACACACACATACACACCACCATACCACATGACCACCCCCAAAGAGTAGCATTAACTAATTCTGAGAGTTAACAATTTAAAAAATTAAGTGTCCTGCTTTCTACCCATCGATATTTCCTAACTGATAAGAGAAAATCTTCAGCTAAAAATGCAAAGGAATTATAGAATTAGAAAAATCACCCTTCTTGTGACACTTATAAAATGCTCACTTCAGGCCAAGACCATTGATAGATAAAAGGCAGATGGGGAATTTTACAGGGAAAGGATAAGACAGTCACTGCCTGGAGCTGCTGATCAATCAGGATAAAGAGGAGGACAGGACAGCTGGCTGTCTTCTAACACAAAGCACTTAGCACCAAGTGTCAGGCATCCTTCCAAAAAGACAGAGCCAAAATCCATTGATGCCTTTGGGTTACCTTGCAGCTGAAAGAAGACACAGAGGAAGCATGGACAAGTTAAGTCACCGAAGAAAGCACAGTGTTCAGACTTGAACAGTAGACAGTGCGAGGAACCCAATCATCACACGCTAAAGGTGTGACAGGGGACAGAGGTGGCCTATATGAGAACAGGCGGGAACCTGAGAATGTGACAGCCACGTGCAATGTGTGGGCCTGTAACTGTTAGTGACTGGAATTGTTACTGCAGCTAGTATTTTTGTTTGCTTTTGGGACAACTGTGGATTTTTGACCCCAAGGAGTTATTGCTAATTTGTTAGGTATAAGAATGTCATTAAGGTTACTTTAGGAAATAACTATTTTTAAGAGTGCACCTGAAGTCTGAAGGAGGGAAATAATATGATGTCGCCCACATGCTTCCAGATTTCTGAAGATAAATAAAAAGAAAAAAAGGTAAATGGAACATATATGCCGATATCTTAATAATTAATCTGGATTCATTTTATCATTTTTCATAAACATGTATGTAATTTTTAACTGTTAGAAGAAGAAGGAGGAACGGAGGCAGGAGAGTGGGAGAGTGGGAGAGTGAATAACAGGCTGGCACTGACCCTAGAGCAGCAGTGGGAAGCTCGGGCACACGGGCCGCAACTGGCTGGCTGTTACCACCTCACTCTCTAAAAGGCTCATCGTCCTATCACAGAGCGAGCCAGGCACTGAGACAAGGGGCTCTGGTGAGAGGTGGTTCAGTCGCAGCAGCAGGGCAGCAATGGACACAGCAGTGACAGCTCCGGACTCTGACTCCTGCCGCTGCTCAGTCCTCACACACACCTCTCACTCACTGGGACAAGCCGCTGAGCAGTTACACTAACTCTCCGTGCCTGAGTTGCTCACCTGCAAATGGAGCTGGAAGTCCATGTCTTAGGTAAGCTGAGGATTAGAAGAGGGTACATGTAAAGTCTTCAATTTAGTATATACTGGGCATCTGAAATAGCTGTGGCTAAGACTGACCAAGTTCTAGCCTTTGTGCTTCATGCTTTACATGCATTTCTCATTTAACTTTTCAAACAAACCTAGGAGGGAAGTAGCCACCATCTCCATTCTGTGATGAGGAAACTGAAACTCAGAGCAGGGAAGTGATTTACCAAAGTTCCCATAGCTGAGGACTAGAAGAGCAAGACTCACTGTACTTCTGGAATCAGAGTGATGAGCTAACTGAACCCTTGGACCTGGGCACCTGTGGCAGACAGCTGTAATATATCCCTCCGGCCCCTGCTCCTGATTCCTGCTTCCCGGTGTTTGGCTCTTCTGTAATCCCCCCTCTGCTGAACAGGGAGATCTGTGAGGTAGGAAGATGCGTAGGGATGACAGATGACTTTCTAGGCCCTGAAAGTCATGAAAGTCTTCACAGCTGTCTTGCTTTCCTGGATCACTTTTCAGCTGTCATGCCACGAGAACGCTCAAATGACCTGTGCAGCTCTAAATGGCAAGGACCTGAGGGCGCTGCAATACCCAGAACTAACTCGTCAAGCATTGTATGGGAACCACCACAAGAGAAGCCTCCAATCCCAGCTGCATCTTGACTGTGCCCTTCTGAGGGGCCCTGAGCCAAGAACACCCAGCAGAGTCATTCTTAGATCCTGTACCCACAGAAACTGGCAGGTGATAAATGCTTATTGTCTTGAGCTGCTCAGCTTGGGGTAACCTGTCACACAGCAATAGGCAACTGACATGGTAGCCACAGAGCAAGTTACAGAGCTTTCTTCCGTCCTCTCAGGGTAAGATGAAGACAGTAGTAGCAGATGCATCATAAGGTCGTTGTGAGGATCCTACATCTTTGTGTGAACCTGCAGCTGAGATGCCTGGCCTAGAGTCTCTGCACATTACCCAGGGCGCCCACCAACACTCTACATCAGAACTGCACTCAGGCAATGGGCCACGGGATATTCAGACGTGGAGGGCTAGCAAACCAACCAGAGACATTGAGGCAAAGGTCTGCCCACTCTCCACCACTGGGGGCTGCCTTCTGGGCAGCACCACAGACTCAACGACTCCCAGAGCTGGAGGTCTTTAGGAGCCTTCATTTTCCAATCTCTCCTCTCCCCACTTCAATACAAGTCTCCTTGATACACCTTTGTGTGTGTAAATCCACCACCTAGACAATTCATTTTGAAGGGCAATCCCTAAGGCCATGCAAAAATGGCCAGGTTTCAGCATCTCTCCTCAGAGACTGCTCGATACCTTCACATCTCCAAAGGCAGGAAACATATCCCTCCAGAGCCTTTTTCCAAGCTAAGTACCCCCAGCTTCTCCTAAATAAGCACAAAGTTGGCAGACAACATGATAACTCCCCGAGGGAGAGGACAGAGGAAGCAGAGACCTGAAGCAAGCCAGCACAGTGACCAACTAAGAGAAAGGCTGAAGCCTTCCAGGGAAACCCAAGAAGTCCATAGTGTCACATCTAAACCCAGCCAGCATCAATGCCCCACTGGGCCTAAGATCTTCCAGAACTAGGAAGGGCTCTTTAACTGTATATCCTAGACAACTAAGCGCTGGAACAATGGCTGTATCCACACTAAAAAGGGTAGGAGCTGTGTGCTCTACACTAGTCAAGCCCTAGGCTCAGACAGGCCTGGCTTGAGTCCTAGTTACACAGTCTATCCCAATGCTATATTATCTGTGTGGAGCTGAACAGATAGCAATCTTAGTCAGTGCTGTAGCTTAGCTTCACAATGTCCCCCCGAAAGTTTCATGTGATTAGATCATGGGGATACCAAACTCATCAGTAGATTCATCCACTGATGAGCTCAGTAGCTGAAAGTACTGTTAGGAGGTAGAGCCTGGTTGGAGGTGAGTCACTAGGAATGTGACCTAGAAAGTATATTCTTGTCCCCAGATCTCCCTAGTTTCCTGGCACCATGGGATGAGCAGCTGTCCTTGCCAGGCCTTTCTGCCATGCCATTTCTGTGTTAGAGTCAGCCTGCTTTGCATTGAACCCACCAGAAACTGTGAGCCAAGTAAACCTTTCCTTCTTTAAATTGCAGGTATTGTATATTTTATCCCAGTGATAGGAAGATGACTAATACAGCTGGCAACCAGGCAAGAACAAATCTTTAGGGAATTAGGCTTTCACAGGGCCAAGGATGTTGCTCATTGGTAAAGCACTTCCCTATTGTGTGTGAGGCCTTGGATTCAATCCCAGAACTGCAAAAAGAAAGAAGGGAGGGGCGGCATCTAAAAAACAAATTGCTATTGGTCTTATAATTATCTACATCCTTGGTCCATCTTTGACTGGACCACTGGTGAGTTGTTCAAATCTGATCCACAGCCCCCAGTCCCACTCTAAATCTATGGACTCAAAGTGCAGCCATCTGATTGAGATACACCCCACATGATTCTAACATACAATGAGGAATGGGAGGTGCCACTGCACAGATCTTCTGATCTCTTGGGAGCCCATAGCTTCCTGGTACCCATCTTGCTGTCAAATGATGGTCTCTACTTCCTGGAAAGTTTGACCTACATCAAATGCACAACTGTCTTTGTTTATGACCCTCCCATTCTAGGGGGAGGCACAATCCAGCCACAACATGGCAGGCATCCCCAGCAGGAAAAATTCCAATTTTCTGTCTCCTAACAAGGAAAAAAAAAAAAACAGCTGGGGCAGCTCCAGGGTCCTTCTTTTGCCCATAGTTTTGACAATGAAGAATAAACTCCTCTATTTTTAGCTAACATATTACAGATCTAAAGAGTTTAGTTCTGGGGTTTCTCCAGATACCTCAAAGCAGTTCTCAATCTCTACTCTGTATGAGTCACCTGGAAAACTTTCACAAAATACATTGGCTGGCTTCCAGATCCCAACCCACAGGTCCAGATTCCAAGGTCTAGGGTGGGTCTGGGCATCCCATCTTTCAAAGGCTGCCCAGGCAATTCTGAGAAGCAGCCTCAAAAGAGAATCACTCTTCCAAGCTAAAACTTTGAAGGCAAACATCTCTAGTTAATGTCTTGCCATAATTTGAAACAAGGATGCCTTCCTGAGGTCCCCCCAACACTGCAGTGCCTAGGTAGGTGTCATGGTTTAGTCTTGGTCATGGCTCTGTACAGAAAGAAGCCCCCACCTGCTTTTCTCTCACTGTCAACCTTGGCAGGGACGCCAACCTCACTGCTGCTCTTGACATTCAAGATCAGGAACAAAGCCCCAAATACCTCAACTGCTCCAGATCAAAGCTAAGCAGAGAACATGAGAAAGGGCTTCAGCAAAGAACTAAAACAACTATTACACTATTCTACCCAAAGGCTCCAAGTGCTAGTGAGTTGTTATTAATTAAAAAAGATGAATCGTCACACATTAGAACAAAACAAAAAAAGATGAAGTCAGCCAGTTTAAAAACAAAACAAAACAGGGCCGGAGATTTAGTTTAGTGGTTCCAGCGCCTACCTCGCAAGTGCAAGGTCCTGAGCTTGATCCGGGTAACCACAAACAATGCTGGGCGTGGTGACTCACACCCACCAGCAATCAATACCACATACCACAGTGCTGGGCGTGGTGGCTCGCGCCTGTAATCCAAACACTCGGGAGGCAGAGACAGGAGGATTGCTGAGTTCCAGGCTTGCCTGGGCTACATAGTGAGCTTAGGACCAGCCTGAACTATAAGGTGAGACCCTTTCTCAAAAAACAAAAAACAGTACACAGAGCTATGTTCCTCAAACCCAGTGAACACAGCACACACACTATGACAAGTCCCTCCCACATCTCACAGATCCACTGCATGCAGCTGGTGGCACTAGTTTCTTCCTAATTTCTAGTAGGTGAACAGCAGCTCTCAGAAGGCCTGGATGCGTAGGCTGGCTGTGCATTAGGTTTCATGGTCTTTTCAAAGTCTTACTAGTCAGCCTACCACAAAGTCTGTTTTGGGAGCCGCATGGTTGCAGCAGACCTTCCTCCCCACTCCCACCCTATTTTTTCCTTTTTTTTTTTTTTGCTTTTTGAGACAGGGTCTCGCTTTGTAGTTCAGGCTGGCCCTGAGCTCACTATGGTGCCCAGGCAAGCCGCCACAAACTCAGCAATCCTCCTGTCTCTGCCTCCCAAGTGCTGGGATTACAGACGTGAGCCACCACGTCTGGCATTGTGGTATGCGGTGTTGATTGTTGGTGGGCGTGTCTCCATGCCCAGCATTATATGTGGTTACCGGATAGAACTCAGGACCTTGCGCTTTCGAGGCAGGCGCTGGAACCTCTGAGCTAACCCTCCGGCCCCCCACCCTATTTTTCTGAAATCTATACCTCTCTCCAAAGCCTGGGTCCCTCCGCCATGTTTGCTCATTTCAACCATGTCATCTTGATCTCAGGTGACCAGAAATGACTAGACATTTCACTAACATGAAATCAAATGTTGCTGGTCTCAGTGTAAGATGTCAGCTTACATGGGGATGACATAAATGTGGCCCTTTGGGAAGGTCAAGTTGGAGCACATGTGCAGAGAGGAAAAAGGGCAGAAGAGAGGAGAAGGGAAGCAAAGATAAGAAGGACCTCCCTCCATGTTAGGAGCTCCCAGGGTACCTGAGCTCCCTGTCCACAGAAGATGCTATGAAATGTCCCTATATCCCTGAAAGAAAGTTCTCTTTTGCCTTTTCAACCTCTTTGAAATGGACCTCTGTTACTTCATAACAAGAAACCCTAAATAAATTAAAGCTTCATCCTAATGGCCAGACATTTTCAGAAATTTCTGTTTTTCAGAAAAATTTTTTTTTTTGAGACAGGATCTTGCTTTGTAGTTCAGGCTGGTCCTGAGCTCACTATATAGCCCAGGCAAGCCTGGAACTCAGCAATCCTCCTGTCTCTGCCTCCCGAGTACTTGGATTACAGGCCCGAGCCACCACGCCCAGCACTGTGGTATGTGGTATTGATGCTGGTGGGCGTGAGTCTCCACACCCAGCATTGTATGTGGTTATCGGGGATCAAACTCAGGACCTTGCGCTTGCGAGGCAGGTGCTGGAACCACTGAGCTAACCCTCCGGCCCAGAAATTTTTGTTTTTAAAGACTGTTTCCCTTATTGCTTCAGAAGGTACGTATGCATTTAATGTAAATACATATACAATTTGCTGCTGTAACTGATTTAAAAAAAAAGAAGAAGAAAAGAAAATCACTGGAATCTGGAAGCAGCAAAAAGAAAGTTCTCTAGAAAACTTGCTCTCACATGTCCTTCTTGACAGTGAACACCTCATCTGGGGCAGCCTGGGTCAAGGGGAACTTCTGGGCTGACTCACCTGCTCTGCTGTTTTAGAATGGGCCAGATAGGTAACGTCCTTGAAGAATGGTCACTAGGGTTAATGGAACTAGGTTTAAATCAATAACATGCATCTACAGAAATTTCAAGAGAGAAACGAAGAAACTGGGTCACACTAACAATGACTGGCTAGACCCTCTCTTCCTGGCCACAACATTAGTACAAGGGTAGAAAAGACAAAGTACAGACCTCCGGCTGGATGGCCTTGAACACAGGGATGTCCATGAGTGTGATCTGGCTCTGCAACAGAAAAGAGGCGAGGTTAGAAAATCGTGGACAGGGGCCGGAGATTTAGCTCAGTGGTTCCGGCGCCTGCCTCACAAGCACAAGGCCCTAGTTCGATCCCAGATCCCCAGTAACCACATACAATGCTGGGTGTGGTGACTCATGCCCACCAGTCATCAATACCACATACCACAGTGCTGGTCGTGGTGGCTCATGCCTGTAATCCCAGCACTCGGGAGGCAGAGACAGGAGGATTGCTGAGTTCCCAGCTTGCCTGGACTACATAGTGAGCTCAGGGCCAGCCTGAACTACAAAGTGAGACCCTGTCTCAAAAAAAAAAAAAATCATGGACATCAGAGAGAGCTGCCATGCTGCTTTAGAACCACACGTTCATAAAAGGAAAAAGTAGTATACTTTCCCCTGTGAAATTAACAACAAAAAAGGGAAGGTAAAAACTGGATATACTTCTTGTTAAATTTAAATTAATTTTTAACTAATATATTAAAACATGTTTATGGCATGCTATGTAATGGTTTCATACATGTATACACTGGGTAATGTTTAAAACAGTTGAATGTTCGAGAGGACAGGTGTTTAACCTGAAACATACCTATCTTCTCAAACATTTATCATTTATTTATGGTAAAAACATTCAAAATCATTTCTTCTAGGTTTTTGAGATATACAATACATATCATCCTTACCATGCAACTGCACCCCAGAACGTCTTTATCCTATCTAACTTAAGGTCATATCCCTGAGTCAGTCTTTCCCCACACCCTCGGACCCCCTACCACTCTCCCCAGCCTCTGGAAACCACCTTTCTACTTTCAACTGCTGTGAGATCAATTTGTATTCCACACATGAGGGGGATCAAATGGTCCTTGTTTTTCTGTGGCTGGCTTATTTCTCTTAACACAGTGACCTTCCCCTTCACCAACGTTACTGGATATGACAGGACTTCCAGCTTTTTTACGAACCAATCTTTTCCCACTGTATGTATGTATCACATCTCCTTCACCCATCATCAGCTGGTGGACACCGAGGTTCTTTCCATTTCTTGGCTGTTGTTAGCAGTGCTACAGTGAACATCTAAGCACAGAGTTCCTTTCCCTTGCATATATACACAGTAGTAGGCTTTCTGGATCATGGGATGGTTCCATTTTTAATCTTTGAGAAAGTTCCATTCTATTTTATACAATAGCTGTACTGATGGTTCGCATCCTCATCAGCACTTGTTGTCCTCAGTTGTTTTTATAATAGCCATTCTTGCTGGAGTAAGATGATACCCTATTATAGTTCTGATTTTTATTTCCTTGATAATTAGTGATAGTGAACATTTTTTGATGTATCTGTCGACCATTTGTATTATCTTCTTTTGGGAAATGTCTAGTTAGGTCTATCGCCCATTTTATTAGTTGAAGAATTATATTGAGGGGTTTTTCCCCCTTTTGAGTTTTTTTCATATTCTGGATATTAACTCCTTGTCAGGTGTAGAGTTTACAAATATTTTCTCCCATTCTGTAGGTTGTCTCCTCACTCTGATGATTGTTTCCCTTGTGGTGTAGAAGCTTTTAGCTTGATGTAATCCCCTTTGTCTGTTTATGTTTACAGGGTCCTGTCCAAAATAATCCTTACTACCATTCCAATGTTCTGAAGCATTTCCCCTGTGTTTTCTTCTAGTGGTTTCATAGTTTCAGGTCTTACATTTAAGCCTTTAATCCATTCTGAGTTGAGTTTTGTAACTGGTGCGAGATAGGGGTGAATTTCTGAAACGTCTTTCCCACCCTTTTTTCTCCTCATAAATTTTGATCCACACCCTTTTTTTTAAATGTTAGGTGGAGTTTCAATTTAAGAATTGATAATAGTTATTTGGAGGGTGGGGTTGGGAATAATGGGAACATTTTTAGTTTGGAAATTTTTATACTATTTAGGGTTTTGTTTCAAGTATGAATTACTTTTGCAGTTTTAAAATGCTGTAGATACAATATTAAAAATTAGAATGCTAACCAAATACACTATCTATTACTCTAAACTTAAAATTATTATTTTTACATTGTGGCTTATGGAAATTATACTTCTTTTCTGAAGTCTATGCCTCTCCTAAATTATAGAGTGCTACTCAAGATGCATCCAGAGACCAATCTGGGGCCACAACTGTTTACTCTCGCAGCCCACAATGAGATCAGTACAGAAGCTAAAAGTAAGCACGGGGAGACCTGTAGAACAATCAGATGTGGCCACAGCAGTTCTGTTGTATTTGTTTAAGTATCAGTCCTCGACAGATTAGAAATGAAAGAACCTGTCCTTCACCATAGCCAATTTAAGGGCATTAAAGCCAGTAACACAGGAAACACACACCAGGTAAAAGGCTATGCCCGAAGTTGGAAGCGCCTCTGGGGACAGTCAGAAAGGTGTTGGTGCTGACAATTCCTCCGGCCAACACATGGTCTGATCTGACTTCACATGACCGACCTACCTACCTACCTACCTACCTACCTACCTACCTACCTACCTACCTACCTACCTACCTACAGTCACATGGGATACCAGACGTCAAAGATTCCTCTGTGACAAACCAGGAAAATGAGGGCTGAAGGCTTTCAGATGCCTATTAGTGTAATAAGACTGTGGCTACTGGACATAGGACATCTGGGAGTATCTGACACTGTGAAATAAATTGGGACTTTCTAACCTTAAAATTAATAAGTTTAGGGCCAGAGATTCAGCTCAGTGGTTCCGGTGCCTGCCTGGTAAGTGCAAGGTCCTGAGTTCAATCCCCAGTAACCACATACAATGCTGGGTGTGGTAACTCACGCCCACCAGCAATCTATACCATGGTGGCTCACGCCTATAATCCCAGCATTTGGGAGGTAGAGGCAAGAGGATTACTGAGTTCCAGGCTTGCCTGGGCTACATAGTGAGTTCAGGGCCAGCCTGAACTACAAAGTGAGAGTCTGCCTCAAAAATAAAAAATAAAAATAAATAATAATAAGTTTAATCTTAAATTTAAGTTTACAGTAATAAATAGTATCTCTGGTAATCGTGTAACAGCAACTTCCTCTGATATGTGACTTAACCTACACTCTCAAGGGATACATCTAGAAAATGGTGACAATAATCCCTCTTACAGGAAAATAAATATATACCATATATACTAAAGAGAATGTGAATTTATAGTTCCTGACCAGTTATAGGATGCTAAGAAATAAGGGATCATTGATTTGGTTGGACACCCAGGAACTGGAGTTGCTCTAGATAAAGTTGAAAGGCCTCCTATCAAAAATACATTGGAAAGGAAAGAAACATTGGAGGAAGATGGCAATA
This sequence comes from Thryonomys swinderianus, assembly GCA_004025085.1. NCBI lineage: Eukaryota > Metazoa > Chordata > Mammalia > Rodentia > Thryonomyidae > Thryonomys > Thryonomys swinderianus. The sequence continues at coordinate 65,907 of PVIC010002805.1, forward strand.
CATAGAGTATGTCACCTGCGACCACAGTCCAGGGCTTAGGTGCATAATTGTGGTCAGCTCTTGACACAATTCAGACAGTCCAAGGCCCCTGGGCTGCTGAGAAGCACAGGACACCAGCCAAGGCAAACTGCATCAGAGCGAATGGGAAGAGGGTGAGCAGATGGCTTCAGGAGAGAGCTTCTTTGTCCCCCTCCAAGACCTACTGCTCCTCGTGGGGACAGGGGTGAAGAGCTGTTGCTAAGGAAAGCTTAACAGACAGAAAGGAGACGCCAGCAGGAATGAGGAAGCCCCCCTCTTTCCCAAGGAGAATTTGAGCTCCTCTACCTCCAGGTTCCCCCAGTGGTCGTAAGGCAGCACCTGACATTCCCACAGCCTCGTCTGGCCCGCATGCCCTCGGCCTCAGGTGACCAGTAAACCTGAAGGCCTAGAGGCTCACGTCTGGCCCAGGTTATAAGGCCCAGACCTAGGTCCTGGGCAGTGCAAACAGATTAGCATTGCTTCTGCCAGATCCGTGGGGACTATTAGCCAAGTACTCCTCCTATTTGGATTTACTCTGCCATACTGGAGAACAGAAAGACCTTGTGAAAACAGGAGATCTGAGCTGTAAGCTCAGAGGGCCTTGGAAATCTCTCCTGCAGTTCAAGTCAGCTCCCTACCCAGAGAACCGGCAGGATGTTTGCAATGTCATTTAGGAAAAGAACCAAAAGTCTGCTAATATGAAAATGAGAAAACTTCCTTTCCATTCTGCCATCAGTTCTAGGGTTTGCTACTGAATTTCCAAATGATTTATTAAAATGATGACTTTACATTTCATGTCTTTTTGCATGGTCCAAGTTGCAAATATCCAGATCGCTGCTCAAATGGTAAATCAGAAAATACATTCTATTCAAAATACAACAGGAAAGGCCACTGGAATGGGAACAGTCAGGATGCGCCAAGACACATTGTGAGGGTTTTCATGAGACCCTGCCCTTTTTATTCTCTCTGCTCTGACCAAAAAAAAAGAGAAGAGAATTAACTTGTGGCATATACTGGTACAAATTTCCCAATGTTATATGTGATTTTGAGATGTATATAAATTGTACCAATAAAGAATTCAATTAAAAAAAAAAAAGAGAAAAGAAGAGAAGAGGAAAAGGATACATTGTCCAGGGAGAGACTATAACAACACAAAATACTTTGTTAAAAAGACACCAGATTGAGCTTCATGTCACTTTACTCCAAAGCCAAACTTACATTAAAAGGTTGCTGACAGGTTCCGGCATCTGCCTGGCACGCACAAGGTCCCGAGTTCAATCCCCATAACCACATACCACAATGCTGGGCATGGTTGGCTCACACCTGTAATCCCAACACTCAGGAGACAGAGGCAGGAGGATTGCTGAGTTTGAGGCTTGCCTGGGCTCCATAGTGAGCTCAAGACCAACCTGAACAACAAAGCGAAACCCTGTCTCAAAAAAAAAAAGAAAAAAAAAAGGGTTGCTGACAGTAGGTAGTCCTTCCCAAGAGGCTCAAGCGCTCCAAGGGGGTGGTGGGTATGGGGGTGGGAAATCGACGGGCAAGGCCAGCTCTTGGCGCCTCTGGGACCCTGTGTATCCCACACACACTCAGGAGAGAGGCCTCGACTTCCAGACAACGACATCCCCTGGGGCTTGTTACCACCTCCACAGAAACATAGACACAGAGGCTCCCAAACTAGTCTCCACACAGTGAGTTTGCCCAGTAGTAGGACTGAAGGAACACTCATGAGCAAATCCCTTAATGACTTATCCTTATTCTGGAAAATTAAATCTCGATACAGGATGTCCAGGCAAGCTGGTAACTTGGATATACCTCCTGTAACCCTAGTATCTTCTTGACCAGGACCCTAAGAGCACAGGCCTTCAAGAGAAATGGCTGATCTGTATACATTACAAAGTACTGTCCTTCAGCAGATATGAACACTGCAGATGGAAAGGAGTTCCAAAGGAAGAAAGTGGTATTATATGGATACATGAAAGCCAGTTGGTTAGCTAAAAAGAAAATTATTTCTCCCTTCTAACAGTGGAAAATTAAATCCTCTCTGGGCCAGAGATTTAGCTCAGTGGTTCCGACACCTGCTTAGCAATCACAAGGTCCTGAGTTTGATCACCAGTAGCTACATACAACAACAATACCGGGCATGGTGACTCACACCCACCAGCAATCAGTACCACATACCACAATGCTAGGCATGGTGGCTCACACCTGTAATCCCAGCACTCGGGAGGCAGAGGCAGGAGAATTGCTGAGTTCCAGGCTTGCCTGGGCTATATAGTGAGCTCAAGGCCAGCCTGAACTACAAAGCAAGACCCTGTCTCAAAAAAAAAAAAAAATCCTCTCTTCCTAACCTAGTAATAGTATAAGGATCTTCAAAGATCCAAATAAACAAATTTAAAAAGCTGTTCCCATATCAGTGGTGTATTTTATCATAGAAGACACTTTAACATTGACATATAGATCACTTCACCAATTCAGGACCAGGAGAGCTCAGAGAACAAATGTGTTCAGCTCTGAAGATACATTCAGAACCACGAGAAATAGATATCTGGCAGTTCTAGGGTCACAGTCAGCAGAACTCAAAAATAGTTACACATAAGATGAACACCCCTGTTCTTTTTGCAAGTAATCTAGCAGTAACTAAGTTTTAAATTTTTGTACTGTTAAAAAAACAGAAGATGCAAAAAAGTTATAAAGATAGTAAGATGAACTTTCACAACCCTTCACCTAGCTTCCCTAACACTTCTCCCCATTTGCTTTATTTCTTCATAATTATATATACATACATTTTTCTGATCCATTTAAGAATAAAATATAGATGTTTATAATTTGTTGCACTTCTTTCAATGTGCATTTCCTAGGAATAATATCATCCTTTCACTTGGCATCAACTTACAGCAAAACCATTACCTTCAGCAAATTTACCTTCAAAACAACAGTATTTTCTAATACATAGTTCAATATCAAAATTGTTAATTATCCAGTACTTACTCTTATAGCAATTTTTTCTCAATCCTGCATTGCATTTAGACATTATTTTTTAAAAGAATGAAATGAGCATATTATTGACACAAAAATCCTTACAAATACAGAAAGAAAAGCACTGGCATATAAGGAGACTTTATATATAGACCAAGAGGATAAGATACAGACACAGACAATGTACAGATGCCTACTGTACTACTACTTATAGTAGCAAAAATCTGGAAAACACCATCAAAGGAGGCTTGCCAAACAAAGTCATAGTATATTGCATACTGAAATATTACATAGCTATTAAAAATCTTGAGAACTAGCAGAAGAAAGAATCAACAAATGGGATCTCATCCTACTAAAAAGCTTCTGCACAGCAAAAGAAACCACTGGCACCGCTAAAAGACAACCAACAACATGGGAAAAAATCTTTACTAGCTGTTTGTCAGACAAAGGGCTACTATCTAGAATATATAAAGAATTTAAACAAATCCGTCCCCCCAAGTTTAGAGACCCAATTCAAAAGTGGGCATCAGAAATGAACAGACACTTCTCAGAAGCAGAAGTCAAAGCAGCCAAGAAGCATATGAAGAAATGTTCAACATCACTGGTCATTCGAGAGACGCAGATGAAAACAACACTGAGATTTCATCTCACTTCACAAAGAATGGCCGCTATTGCAAAATCAACCAGCAATAAATGCTGGCAAGGCTGTGGGGAGAAAGGAACCCTTCTCCACTGTTGGTGGGATTGCAGACTTGAGCAACCATTGTGGGGATCTGTGTGGAGATTCCTCAGAAAACTAGGATTAGAGGTCCCATTTGACCCTGTTATTCTCCTGCTAAGAATATATCCAAAGGAATTAAAAGATTCATATTGTAAAGACATACATATGTACACCCATGTTCATAGCAGCTCAGTATGTGATAGCCCAATCTTGGAAACAACCCAGATGCCCATCAACTGGTGACTGGATAAAGAAGATGTGCTTTTTTTTTTATAAAATGGAGCATTACTCTGCCGTAAAGAATGACAAGTTTCATTCACTTATGTGCAAATGGATACACCTTGAAGACACACTAATAAGTGAAATAAACAGATCATAGATAGGTAAATACCGTATCTTTTCTCTGGTATGAGAACCTGTAGATGTAAATGAGTTCTAGAATGTATGATATATTTGTAAAATAGGAAATATTCAAGGGGAATGTGGTAGGGGGATGTAATAAGGGGAAAGAATAAGTATGATTTGAAAAGGAAAAGAAATAGCATGTATATAAGGGGTGGGGGGTTGTGGGTGGGTAGGGATATGGGTAAAAATGAGAATTAACTTTTGTCATGTACTGGTACAAATTCCCCAATGTTGAGTATGATCGTGAGCCATTTATAAAATGTACCAGTTAAGAATTCAATTTTAAAAATCTTGAATAAAATCTGTACATATTGACCTGGAAGGATATCCACAATCTATTAGTGACAAAGCCAAATCCAGTCTCTTTCTGCTCTGCTTTCAACACCAGGGGGAGGGGAAGCCTAAAGTCAGTTGTAGAGCACTTCTGGCCAAAACCATGAGGGCTGTGAAGTGAGTTAACGCTCTTTTAAAACAGCACACAATCCAGAACACTGTGCTGACTGGTGCACAGTGCTGCGGACCTCCTTGGTGTTTCCTGTGAGCTAGCAGCTGGCCTGGGCTCTGTGGGTAGGCACGGGCCCACAGCTCTGCGATGCTGGAGGAGGCAGAGTCCCCTCTCCTTCCAGTGGCCACAGATGCTCACTGCTTGGATCTATCCTTCACTGGGGTTAGGAGACAAGGGAACTCCAATTCTATCATTTATTTTCCATTTATTAATTAATTAATTTTAAAATTGAGTTTATTAGTACTTTTTTCATTTATTGAGTGTATTGATACATTTTAGATATTATTATGGTCACATTCAACATTATAAATTTGTACCTATACATTGTATATCTTGATTCTCATTTTTTCCCATACCTCTGCCTTAAACTAATTTAATAAAGACACTATTCGTCATCTACTCTTTGGTTACCCAGCATGGCTCAAAAATATAAGGACAAATATTTCCTCACAAGTTACCAGTTTTTAATATGATAAACTGGTCTTTCATCATCCAGCAATCCATCATTCAGACCCTCTGTCTGGGAGCACTAGGTCTGAGTTCTATCTCTGGTACTGGAAAAAAATTATTGTGTTGAAAGTAAAGTCGACTTGTCACTGGACAGTGACAGCATCATCTCAACAGCTCCTGAATCCCTGCAGCTCGACCCTCACTGTCCTGACAGTTTCTTTCCTGGGACTGGAAGAGGCACCAGGCTCATCTTGAACATCTCCAGCTGCACATTTGAAAATGATCAGTTCTCTAGGAATCCCTAAGTTCTTCTACAGAAAATGATATTTCAAGCCTACAATCTGGAATTCATAGTTAATATTCCTAATTAAAGTTCAAAACACTTTTTTAAAAACTTAATTTTTCATGCATATTCCATATCTCCTTTCTTCTATATCAAAAACCCTGGCCTTAAGTATCAGAATACTAGGATTAGGATTACAGTATACCAAAAGCACCCATTTACTTTATTCTACATTACACTCACAGCAGCCTCAGAATAACAATACTAATACCATCACCAATATAATTATTACAAACAATTATGACATTTTTGCATGTGTTTTCTGTTCCCCCCCCCTTTTTTTTTTTTTTTGAGACAGGGTCTCACTTTGTAGTCCAGGCTGGCTCTGAGCTCACTATGTAGCCCAGGCAAGCCTGGAACTCAGCAATCCTCCTGCCTCTGCCTCCCGAATGCTGGGATTACAGGCATGAGCCACCATGCCTGGCACTGTGGTATGTGGCATTGATTGCTGGTGGGCGTGAGTCACCACGCCCAGCACTGTATGTGGTTACCAGGGATCAAACTCAGGACCTTGCACTTGCGAGGCAGGCGCCAGAACCACTGAGCTAAATCTCCGGCCTGTTTCCCCCATTTTTAAATAGGTTAGACTTTGAATCACATTCTAGTCTACTATTTGGGCACAGCTATTACAAACTATACCCTCCATGTTTTATTCCTCACTTAGGTTTACAATTAAATGCGTGTTCATTGCTCTCCACAAGTCTCTTCCCCTGTCACTCTTGTTGTCCTAGCTAGCTGACGAAGATTCCTTGGGAAGGGCTGAGAGGATGAGGTTTCTGAGGCCCTGCAGTTTCCTAAAAGGGTTGTCTATGTCTTTAAAACTCTAAAGTCAATTTTTCTGTAGATAAAATGTGGGTTATATTTTTTCTTTCTTTAACTTACTTATGTTATTCCATTCTCCTTTGGCAGGAAAGAAAAAGAGAGAGACAAAGACAGAGACAGAGAAAGAAAGGAAGACCTTGCTAAAACTTGTGTTAACTACAGCTATCTGATTCTTGACAAATGGGCCAAAAACATGAGAAAAAGTCTCTTTAACAATAGTGCTAGGAAACTAGTTACAGATACAGAGGTTCAGAGTAGATTGCTGTCCATCACCTGGTACAAGATCAACTCAAAATAGATAAAAAAATGTAAGTATAGGACCTGAAACTTTGAAACTGCTTGAAGAAAAAGTAGGATGAAAATGTATCAATAAACTCAACTTATTAAAAATTTTTAAAAGGGGCTGGAGATTTAGTTCAGTGGTTCAAGCACCTGCCTTGCAAGTACAAGGTCCCAAGTTCAACCCCTGGTACCCCCCTCCAAAAAAGAAAACATTTTAAAAATAAATAAATAAAAATAAATGTAAGAAGAAAATGTAGAAGAAACTCTTAAGTCTTCATAGGTGAAGACTTCCTGAATGGGATCCCAATAGCACAAGAAATAATAGTAAAAATCAAAGCATAAGACTATATCGAATTAAAAAGTTTCTATACAACACGAGTGAAGAGATAGCCCACAGAATGGGAGAAAAATCTTTGTCAGCTACTCTTCTGGCAGAGATTTAATACCCAGAACATACAAAGAATTCAAAATATTTAACACCAAAATTTCAAATAGCCCAATCAATAAATGGACAAATTAATTAAACAGACACTTATCAAAAGAAGTAGTATAGCCGGGCATGGTGGCTCATGCCTGTAATCTCAGCACTCCGGAGGCAGAGACAGGAGGATTGCTGAGTTGGAGGCTTGCCTGGGCCACATAGTGAGCTCAGGGTCAGCCTGAATTACAAAGCGAGTCCCTGTCTCAAAAAAAGAAGTAGTATAGGACAGGGGATTTAGCTCAGTGGTTCTGGTACCTTCCCGGCAAGAACAAGGTCCCTGGTTCAATCCCTAGTAACCACATACAATAATACTGGGTGTGGTAACTCTCACTCACCAGCAATCAGTACCACATACGACAGTGCCGGGAATGGTGGCTCATGCCTGTAATCCCAGCACTCAGGAAGCAGAAGCAGGAAGATTGCTGAGTTCTAGGCTTGTCTGGGTTACATAGTGAGCTCAGGGCCAGCCTGAACTACAAAACAAGACCCTGTCTTAGAAAAAAAAAAGTAGTATAAATGGCTAATAAGTATATGAAAAAAGTGTTCTACATGCTTAGCCCTTCAATAAACATATCAAAACTACACTGAGATTGTATTTGATCCCATTATGATTGATAACTATAAAAATACAAAAATAATAAATATGAGGAAAGAGGAATACTTCTTTACTGTTGGTGGGAATGTAAATTAGTATAACCGCTATGGAAATCAATGTGGAAGTTCTGCACAAAAACAACAAAAAAAATAGAACTACCATATGACCCAGTATTCCACTCCTTGATACAAAACTGAAGTAATTAAAGTCAGCACACTGTAGGGTTTAGGGACACCTGCAAATCCATGTTCACTGAGGCACAATTCACAATAGCCAACATAGGGGCCAGCCTAGGTGCCCATCAACAGATGGATGGGTAAGTAAAATGCAGTATAAATACATAATGGAGTATTATTTGTCTGTAAAGAAGAACGAAATTTTGTTATTTGTAGGAAAATGGACGGAACTGGAGATCGTCATGTGAAGCAAAATAAGCCAGACCTCTAATAAAT
>PVIC010002806.1:0-73952 GCA_004025085.1 Thryonomys swinderianus
TCCCCTCCCCAGGGTCTTGCTTTTAGTTCAGGGTGGCCCTGAGCTCACTATGTAGCCCAGGCAAGCCTTGAACTCAGCAATCCTGTCTCTGCCTCCTGAGTGCTGGGATTACAGGCGTGAGCCACCACGTCTGGCACTGTGGTGTGTGGTACTGGTTGCTGGTGGGCGTAAGTCACCACGCCCAGCATTGTATGTTGTTACCGGGGATCGAACTTGGGACCTTGCACTTGCAAGGCAGGTGCTGGAACCACTGAGCTAAATCTCCGCGCCCCTCCCCCTCCCCGATTTCTTTTTAAAACTTAATACAGTACTTTGTTTTAAAGTAATTGCACACTTAGGGAAAGGTTCCAAGTACAATACAAGCAATTTTCATATTACTTTCACCCTGAATTTCTGACTCTCAGCATTTGAAAACAACCTCAAACATGATGTCTCAATACTCCTAAACACTGTGGCCTCTGTTTCCCTTAAATCAACACTACTTTAAAGTATCATTAGCACTCAGCTGTCCAATTCAACCAGCTACCCTCTAGTCCACAAAACCCACTTGAATGTCACCAGCTATTCTAGCAGTGTTTGTTTTTCTTTCTCATGCAGGATCCAGGTCTTGGACACATGTCACGTTTAGTCGTCCTGATCATCATGGGTTTTCCAGTCTTTGACATTTGAAAAAAATCCGCATCTTTTGCTTTTGTAAAATGTCCCTCAGCTTGAGCCCATCCATTGACTTCTCATGATCAGATTCTAGACCCACATTCTAGGTAAGAATTTCATAGAAGAAATGTTTCTACATGGTCACCTCCAGAGGCATGTGACTTGTGCCGCCTCTTTATGCCAGATGTTTCCAACTTAAATTTGACATTTTTTCCTTAGGAATTGATTAGGACTTTTAGAGAAGTATTCTGAAATTATGCTAATTATCATCTTCTTCTGTAATACTCATCCTTGACTCCCGCCTAAATTTTTTACCTCTGTGATGGTCATCAACTGGTGGTATTCATCTCCATCACTTGTTTTACATGTCTCTGTTGGTGTTCTGTCACGAGGAAAAAGTTTCTTCTACTTGTTTATACAGGCAAGAACTTGTGACTTCTTGCTTCTTTCAGTGGCTTGTATTTCATTCTTAAGTCTTATTGACATGGTTTCGTCATTTTCCGAAAATGTCCTTGCTTTCTGGCACTGTGTACAAGATTCCCCGTTTCAATTCACACCATCTTGAGCTAGCCCTACGAGCTCCAGCAAGCAGGCCGCCTACGCCTGCGGGCACTTCCGGCCGGCACTGTCCTCCTCCCGAGGGGACCGCTGGGTTTTGTCAGGAGCCTGCGCTTCGCGGCCTTCTGTAGCTTTCTGTGGACTTGCACTTCCCTTCTCGCCAGTGGCAGACAGTCGGGCCACTGAACTGAGAGCCTGATGTTGAAGGGCTGTGATGACTGGGAAACCTCAACTCAGTCCTGGGGTTTCCTGCCGGGAAAAAACTAAAAAAAAAAAAAAACAGAAACCACCCAAACCAGCAAACCAGCTTTTCTTTTTTTTGAGACAGAATCTCGCTTTGGAGTTCAGGCTGGCTCTGAGCTCACTCTGTAGCCCAGGCAAGCCTTGAACTCAGCCATCCTCCTGTCTCTGCCTCCCGAGTGCTGGGATGACAGACATGAGCCACCATGCCCGGCTCAAACCAGCTTTTCTAATTTAAAGTTTTCGAATTATTATTTGAAATTTTGGGTCCTATACCTGCTGATCTCAACTGACTAATCCAGAATTATTTTCATTTTCTTCTTTTTGACTAGGCATTTAAGAGACTTACAGAGTCTAGCACTAAGTTGTGAAAAATGTTATCTCCCTAAGTCAAATAGCAAAATTATAGAAATACAAAAAATTAAATAGACCATTTAGGACAGCATTCATTTTCTTAAGCAAGAAGAAAGCAACTGAAATTCCTAAAAAGAAAAAAGAGAAGAAAACAAAAAGCAATATGAATAAGTGAAGGTGATAGTTGTAGCCTTGAGAGGATGACTGAGAAACCAAAATAAAATAAATACAAAACAAAATAAAATATGTAAAATGTAAAGTAAATTACACATAAATTAAATTAGCACTGTCTGCTAACATTAGGTAGAATTCAGCAAAAATACTGGTGGTCTCATTTAGATGAATCGGCCATACAGTCTTAGAGATGACTCTAGGGGGTTTTGTACTCATTTGGGCAACTATTAAAAACAGTTTTAATCTACCTGGATCATGCAAAAACATACTCCTCCCCTCGCTGAAAATAGGACCACTTTGGAGTCGTATCCCTCTCTCTAACCTGGGATTCAAAAGTGTTACTTCAGTGGTTATATTTCTTTTGATTCCCTAGGAAAATCTAGTATTTAGTAAGCAAATTTTGAATTTCCTTAAATCCATATGAAAATCCTTATGAATGCTGAGTTGTCTACATAAATTTTTAGTTAATATGTCTGTACTTTTAAGAGAACTTGGTATATGAAGTGACAGAGTAGACATTAATTCTGTTTTCTGTGTTTTTTGAGTAATATTACTTTTGTAATTTTTATGTTGAAAGATAAAGTCTGACAAAGATTATAAATAGTATTACAGTGCTTTTGGAGGTGATCGTGTCTTAATTTGTTAGGAAATTACTGGTGCAATTTAGTACTTGAGAAAGTTTTGCTTGTCAGGTCAGATAGTTGAAGTGCTTAAAAGAAAATACATATACTCAATTTATAAATGCAGTTTAAGAATGTTTGAGAAAAATCAAATTTCTCAATAACACTGATTGCTAGAGAGAGTGTAATGTGTTCAACTTGAGTTGTTGGAACCTTCATCAAGAGCCCCCTTGAAAATGAATTAACATTTTAAATTTGTAACTAAAAAATTGTTAAGTTTTACTTAAATACTAATAAGAAATGGATTTTTATCTGTTTAGTACTGTACTAGAACAAATATTTAAATGAAAATCATAAGTGGGCTCTTCTTTGAAGCAAAGGCGCGCTGAGTCTTCCACACATGAGGACCAGGGACAAGTCCCCAGCAGCAGGAGCTTGAGCAGGCAGCCCTCGGTGGGTACAACGCACTTCTCACAGGCTGGTGTCGATTGACCCTCGGGCGCCGCGGCTGCCGCGTGGCGGGGCTGGGGAGTGCAGGCCTCGCATGCCGGTGCTCCCGGTGCCAGCTTGAGATCCATACCACCCTCTTGTTTGGGATGGAGAGTCATCTGCAAAAGGCATTGAGCAGACGCTACGCCCTCACGGTTCTTTGTCCTTTAGCTCCAGTGTGTCCAACCGTGCGTGCATTGCAGATAGTAAATTTTAAATGAAGTGATTATTGAAAGGGCTACAAATAAGAGGCAAAAAGCACCTATTGTGGTTACTTCCCTTCTTGCAGGCTGAGAGAACAGTGCCATTTTTTAGAGCAAGGTGATGAAGCTGATGGATCAGTTAGTGTATGTTTGGGGCTGATGTGGAGGGTTTAAAGCATAAAACCCACAGCAATTCAAATTTGTTAGTAATTTGCTGTATTTCCAGACATTGTGGGAAGTCGCATGGACTATATCCTTGTGTTCTTCTAGCAACCTGTGAGCTGTTTACTGTTATCCTCTATATTTTACAGAAACAAAGTTCCCTGAAGTTTAGAGAGGCTAAGTAACCTTTTGAGTTTTCATAGCTCAGTGGAAAGAGTTGAACCACAACATTAGGGCCGTGAAGTGTAACGCCGGACTCCCACGTCTGCAGGAAGAGCCCCGCTGAGCAGGGCAGGCAGGCGGGGTGCCTGGGACTCCGCAGACCCCTCCCGATGGTTGTCTTCTCTCCTCTTGGGCTGCTGTCTTTTTCCATGGATGATACAAGTACTGGGAAAATAGACTAATGGAGTAGGCTTTGTTTCATTCTAACATGATAAGGTCTATTAAATCATAAGAGATTTCATTATGTGGACAGTAAGACGTAGTACTCTTAAAACTATTGAGTATGAGCGAAAATATTTTTAAAATTTAAAAAATGTATTATAATAAAGACACATGGGCATTAGACCTCCACAGAATACCTCTCCTTGCTTCAGAAACACACAACCCATCCTTTCGAAGCCACTTTCTGAAGCAGCTCTGGAAGTGCCTTTTTGTGAGTATATTTAGTTGTACTACCATGGCTGGCTCTGTGTCCCAAATCAATTTAAAGTGTTTATCTTTCATGATAATTGTCACTTTGGGGAAGAGCCAGAAACTGTGTGTTACCAATGTCTGGTGGTTAAGATACACAAAGATACATGGTAATGTTTTGTGAGCCCATTTTTTCTTTTGATGGCACTTGGTGGCAGCATTCAGTGTAATTTTTGATCACACGTGGTAAAGATAACTGACACAAACAGATTTCCAGAACAGCTTCAGAACTTATCAAGAGATGAGAGTAACTATTTAAAAGGAAAGTAATGACACTGTGTTTTTTATGGTAATAACTTTCAAAAAAATTATTCACTGTATATAATGATCAAATCTTGTACTTGTGAGCTACCCGACGAACACAGCATTTTACATTACTCAAAATAAGAGCTTTTGTTTTGGTTGTTGTTTGTACTGGATGAAGCGTTGTGCAGCGAGCGACCCCGGACCCTCCTTGCTGTGCCCTCCATGCGGAGTACATGATGTCTTTTAAGATGCGCAGCAGCTCCAGCCACCATGGTGTCCAGCACGGCAGGATCGGTACTGTCCCCGAAGGCGGGAGAGTCAGCAAGCCGCCTGTCCCGCTGCTTCGTGGCCCCGCAGGCCACCGCGGGCTAGTGTCGTCAGTGTCAGCTTTGTCCTAAGAAGGCCCAAAGTCGAGCAGCTCCAGATGGTTCTCTAACCGGAAACGTGACAGAATGAGCCCAGGACACTGGGTGTCCCAGGACTAGGACGCTGGCTGACAAGCATGGTCGTCAGTGGGGTTGTGGCAAAAAGGAAGGGAGCCACACAGCCCTTGGGAGTAAACAGACTGGTGCCGTGTGTATCTGTGGCAGGAGAATAAATTCTGTCTGTGATCCAGTGATACACATTTGGTTTATAGAAGCATCGGCCCGACTGGGAGGTGGCAGGTTACTGTTCAACGTCTATAGATTTTAGGCTGATCTTAAAAGCATCTCAGTCTCTTTAATGTTATAAAAATGCCTCAATCAAAAGCTCATTTTACTCATTGGTTCTGAGTGATCAGGAAAAAAATAACAAGAGACAGATACCATATATTCTCAACATGTTCAAATGTCAGTAATGGTGGATTTGTTACATTTTATAAAAACTTTCACCCAGTGTACAGTATATACTCAGTCATCACTACCTGCCATTTACTTGTTACTTACGATGTGAGTATAAGCAGTGTCATTGTAAGCATAAAGTAAAAGCATAAAAAGTAACCGGGCGTTGTGTTTAGTAATCTGCATGCACTTTCTCTCCTATTTATAACTCCGAGCAGCTTTGAAAGGTAGACAGTGTTTCATCATCTTCATTTGTAAGTGAGAAAACTGAGCCTTTGTTCTCCAGCCTCTCATGGAGTTGCACCGTGGGGGATAGTGCGGAGCTCTCACCCAGAGCTCTGCGACCGCTGGGCACGGACTGGCCCGAGTACTCCAGTCATCTCTGGTCCGTCTCTTCTTCAGGAGACACTTAGGAGGACGGCAGTTGTGCACACACAGACGGGTGTTGCCACGGTGCTGCGTGTTCATCTCACATTGCTGGTGCCAGCAGGCGCCTCAGGGGACTCAGTACCGTTATGCTCCACATACAGAATCAGGTGCCTTGCGGTACAGGCACATATCCTTTCTCTACCTGCATAAGCCAGGTCAGTTTATTCTGGGAAGCGTGGGCGTGTGCCCCCTGGTCCCAGGAGTGCAGGACTGGCTCTGAACACTTCCATGCCGAACTGACAGGCGCTCGCGTTTGGTGTCTTCCTCTGTCCTCAAGCCCACGTTCTGTGACATGAAGTGGTGTTGAGCTCAGACAGCTAAATGGCGGCATCTCTACATTTCTCAAGCCCTTAATGCATATTAATATGTCAAAGCTCATTTTAAAAATACCTGTTTTACCTACAGATAGAATATGTATTCTGTATAGTCAGTAAGAAGAAATAAAAAGAAAAAAGCCAACCCATTACTAATAGCAACCTCTACCACTTGCTAGAGTTAATACTTTGTATATTTTATTCCAGATTTATGTTAAGTATACATATAATATATGTATATGAGTGCACTTCTTTAGTGATCTATATTTTGGAATATAGCCTTTCACCTTCTTAACGGTATATACTATTACTGTTCTTTCCAGGTTAAAGAAATGTATTTAAATCTGAAAATGGTTTTTCTCTGATAGTAAATCATCATTATAAAGAATGTACCTAATGTCAACACTATAAAGATGGAACTAAAAATCCCTTGAATCCCTACTCCCCTGTTGATACTGGCTTTCTGTCATTTTAAACTTTCTCAAAGGCATTTATAACAATATTTTGTAACGTTTGCCAAGAAGTAATGCATTCTAGTTTGTAAAACGGATGTGTTTTGACTTTTATCTTCTAAATATGTTCAGATGATTTTCTTTGAGAAGCCCTGCAGACTCCTCTGAAGTCTGAGCCTCATGATGTGCGGTTTCAGACAGGTGATAGAGAGATTGACAGCATAGACAGCTCTTGCTCAAGATAGTCACTCTCATCCCTACCACGGAAGTGTCGGATCAACGCTCCTCGCCTCTCTGGAAGTCACACGGATTTCCAGGGCTTGTTCCCCTCCTAATGCTGTCACCGCAGAGAGGCCAGGGCAGCGCCATGCAGGGGGCACAGAGGGCGGCTGTACTGGCGCTTTCCTCTGAGGTCACAGCACACACTGTTATAAACATGCACCTTGAAGTATTTAGTTATTGATAGTTTCCAAAAGTTATCTATGTTCAAGGTTTTAATGGGCCGGAGGGTTAGCTCAGTGGTTCTGGCGCCTGCCTCGCAAGCGCAAGGTCCTGAGTTTGATCCCTGGTAACTACATAGAATGCTGGGCGTGGAGACTCACGCCCACCAGCAATCAATACCACATACCACAGTGCCAGGCGTGGTGGCTCACGCCTGTCATCCCAGCACTCGGGAGGCAGAGGCACGAGGGTTGCTGAGTTCAAGGCTTGCCTGGGCTCCATAGTGAGCTCAGGACCAGCCTGAACTACAAAGCGAGACCCTGTCTCAAAAAAAAAAAAAAAAAAAAAAAAGGTCCTTTTTGAAGTCGATATTTTGCATATTTTGACTTAAGTACATTTTTAAGCAGAATTTTAATTTTTAAGAAGTGAGGGTAGAAAATGATTCCTTTTTTATGGACCCTTGAGTTGTTGCCTGCACGTGGTCACTAGTGGGACAGTTTCATGCCCATATAGGGATTTTAATATTTCATGTTTCGTTTCAGTAGGGAATTGAGAAAGAGACATAAGATCTCTGTTGTCAGTGTTATTCTTCTTAGATATTTTGTCTAAAAACAGAAACTATCAAACTCATTTAGATAATTTATATATCAGTGAACATCCTAAGGATACTCTTGCAATATGTTCTTGGAAACAATATTGTATTTCTTGATAAGAGTTTGAATTATACAAGTAATTATATTTGTTAGACTGTGTCAAATGGTAAACTTGAGTTTTCAGTATTTCACTGTCTTTAAATTTTCCAGTCTCAAGAAGAAGTTCCAAACTAATACTAGATACTGATATGCCTGCTGAAGGGTGATATACTGATGTCTGGAACTTACTTTGAAATGTATTTAAAAAATAAAATGCAGAGTGGATGGAGAGGTACATCAGAAAACATAGTACAGCAAAGTACAAATGGGTGGCGAATCTAGGTAGGGAGTATATGGCTATTTACTATACTCATTATTCCATTTTCCTGTGTTTGGAAATGTTCATAATGAAGTGCTGGGGAAGAAAGCCCCGAAATGAGGCTCTGTGTACAAGCTAAAGCTACAGCATAGTCTCTGAATTCTGTGTCTAGCTTAAAAATCCTGAGTCCACTTCCTGCCAGTTCTGTGGCTCTGGGCGACTCACTTCCCCTTGTTGGGTTACTTGTGAAGCAGAGATAATCCACACCCTTTGCACAGATCTGATTTCTGGGTGTGTGTCTACCTCACACTGTGGTTACGATTTCACAGTGCGAAGAGAGTGACGAGTATCAGTGAACGGCTGAGTGCGGAGGCCTCTGGTGTGCCTGGCGCTTTGCTTTGGTCCTGTGCAGGGTACCGAGGCCGGCTCACCTGGGTCCTGCTGTGCACGCCCTTCTGTAGAGACTGCCTTCCGAGACAAGGCGTGAGGGGCCTGATCCAAACAGGGAGAGTGGCCTCATGAAGTGTGGCAGAACCTTCCTGGCTCCGGGGACCCCTGTTGGCGTGGTGTCTCCTCCAAACGAGCAGGGCCTTCAGCGGAGAGGTGACCTCTGCTTTGGGAGACTCCAGAGCGTCCCCAAGTCAGTGTTAATTCAGTTGATTTGTGAAGATTGCTTCCTTTGCATGTGGACAGGGCTGGCTTCTTGCTTTGAGCTTTCGGACAGGTGTCCTGGGGAATTCTTCTTTGCAGCAAGGTCCGCTCCCCTCCCCACAGCTGAAGCGTGATGATGCATTATGACAGACTGTCCCGCCTCATGCTGGGAGGCGAGGAGAAGGGGTCAGGAACCTGGAGTGGGCTGCCCCTGGATTTAAGGGCACCAGCACTGAGGGACAAAAGAAGGACATCTCAGATATTTTTATTACTTTCCAGAAACTAAACTGGAAAACAGAGCAGATAGTAAGAGACTGCCTTAGTCCATTGAGTGCTCTAATTAAGTGTTGCACAAAGACTGATTTATACACAAGAAATTTATTTTGGAAGGCTGAAAAGTTCAAGATCAAAACAAATGTCTCATGTGGGCCTGCCTTCTGGTGCACAGACGGAGACTTCCGGCTGTGTCCTCAGTGGTACGTCCTCCGTGTGAGGTGGACTCCTGAAGAGCCCTCACCCCTTATCATGCCTCTCTCTGCTCCTTCCAAAACCACCGCCTTCTTCCACTGCCACCTTCTAAGTTAGGGTTTTGAGAGAATTCTTAGCGGTGCACACACTTTCAGTAAAAAGTGTGAGGTATAGAACAAATGTGAGCCACATTTTGAAAAGACAGCGAGCTGTCTGAGAGTAGAAGTCAGTTTGTACACTAGTTTTCCAGCTGTGAAAGTGAAGTATGAATCTTGAGTGTGAATATCTTGAAATAGCTGAGATTTCAAAGGGTGTCTCCATCTAAGACTGCATGTTTCATCAGGTATGAGACAGAACTTGGTTTCTCTGCTCTGCTAATATCGTTGGAGAACTAAAAAAAGCTGTCAAATACCCTTCCCTCCCCTTTCAATCCTTTTCTTTTTGTTGTGGCTGAGGATCAAACCCAGGGCCTTGTGCGTTGAATTTTCTTTGAGTGTTACTAGGAGCAGTAGCTCCTGAGTACATTCCTGTATTGCTTGATGGTCACAATCCTAAACTTAATCCAAAATTTAAGAAAAATAAAACAAAACATTTTTTTTCCTCTAAGAAGAAAAACTGCATTGACTTGGGAATTTCTTCATCTCCCATTTGTAACACATGGCCTGGCCTCCTCCAGTATGAATTACATCTCAAACCAGGCTTTGAGAAGTGAGGTATAGTCAAATAAGATGCAGGAGGCAGCCTGAATGCTCAGAAATAACCTGAACATTGTTACGAAGTTAGTCCAGAAAGTAGGCACACCTTTGTGGCTTCTGAGATTCAGTGCGGTGGCTCAGTGGGGTTCTGAATAGTAACGGGGCTCTGCACAGTCAGTGTGTATTTGGATATGGTTCTGAGGGAGGGTAGAATTTGAAGTTAGTACTGATTTTTCTGGCTGTTGAAATTGAAAATAGTTTGTAAGATAAGGTTGAGCTTCCAAACGAAGTAACATGGAAGCATTACTGGGAAAGAAAGGAGAAAAAGAGAAAGGAGGGAAGTGATGATGCTTGACGTCCGGTTGACTGGGTTAATAAATCCGCAGGAGAGGAGTGAAGCTCATCTGTGGGTGTGTCTGGGGGGTATTTACCCGGCGGGGGGAGAGTAAGTCAGGGCCGTGGCGGGCAGCTGTGAGTGTGGGCGGCACCACCCTGTTGGCTGGGGTGCAGATGGAGCACATGTGGATAAGGGAGGAAGCCCACTAGCAGTGCTGTCTGTCTGTCTGTCTGTCTGTCTGTCTCTCTCATTCACGGGTGTCAGAAAGCTGTCACAACCCTTGAAAGCCAAGAATAAACTCCACCTAGTTCACTAAGACTGTACAGTTTCTTTCTCCAGGAGGTGATCTAAAATCGCCGCTGTGTTTAACACTCAAGCAGTAGACGTAGCGTGTAGACACAGTGAATGGATCTGGACAGGCTATAAAAGAGCAAGACATCGCAATTTAAAACTATGTGGCATCATAAATTATCCTGCACTCCAACAGACGTGTGTAGTTTGGCAGTTGTTTCTGAAATCCATCCTCTCTCTCGAGGTAAGTCCTTCCTACTTTTTACTCAACTCCAGCATATCTTCAACCACTGTACAAACTTTGGGATTTCATTTGGATTTTGAAAATAGTCTTTATTTTTTAAAGTTAATATGTGCAGTACAGGAAACAAAAAACAAGCAAAAACAGAGTCATGCACATTCGTTAGCAGCTCAGTTGGATGTATCTTTGTAGGTCCCGTGTATGTACTTACAACATGCCATTTTTTATGACTGGGTTTGTATGACTGAATACCAAGTTTAAAATGGAAAATAAATAACCTGGGTTTCTTTTATGGCGACATCATTGAACTGATGTTTAGAATTCTCCATCCGTAGTATTTGAATCGTAGTAGAGTGAACGTGCAGAATGCGCTGATTCACTAGACGGGAGAAGTGAAGCACACACTTTGTAGTGGCTGCAACCAAACAGTAGGCTCCTTGGAGTCTTGCTCAGCTCTTGAGCTTTGCTAGAAGTCCTTTTTGAGGGTTAGCTTTCCTAATCGGTGGTCGTTTGAAGCTCGTTATGGTATAATTATGAAATACCTTAAATGCATTCAATGTAAAAAACAAAGATGATCAATGTATTTTTCTACTTGCATACTACTCTTGAATGTAAGGTTATAAACTAATATTACAGATGTACTGAAAATATAAAAATAACAAATTTGTGTAGTTTGGAGGGCTGAATCCTAGCATGCTTTCCTGGTTTATTTGAAGTGATACGATTGTGATTTCTAATGTAAATAGTTGACACATCACAGTCTTGTCTTTGTTGCTTACCTTGTCATATTTTTTTGTTTCCAGCCCTGTATACCAGAAAAATGAGGGTTAAAAAAAAAAAAAAAAAAAAAACTCTTAAAAATTTTGGACAGCACTGGAAATTGAGCCCAGAGCTTTGCACTGAACTATATTTCCAGCCCTTCTACTTTTTTGACTCTGAATCTCACTAAATTTCCCAGGCTGGACTTGAACTTGCAGTCTTCCTGCTTCACCTTCCTAGAGTGCAGGGATTTTCACACCTTGCCCTGATTGCTCTACTTTTCTCAGTAATGTCCAAATGTTGATGAGCCTTTAGATCATTTCTAACGATCATAATTACATACTAGTGAAAAATCCTGTTTGGGGGAGTCTGCTTCCACGGAATCAGATTGGTCCCCCGAGGGATTTTCTGTGAACATGAACAGATGGTTTTCCTGATCGTCTTAGAACAGCCCAGGCATTTTAGGGTTGGTGGATTATTATTTTTCCCCGGCATCAAGGAACCAGTGCCCAGCCGTATGCCGTGATCTGCACTGGGCTTAGGGGTCCGACGGGGAATTTGCAGCCAGGGTGCTTTCCCAGGGGCTGTCCGGAGCGCGGGGCCTGCAGGCAGCAGAGGGAGCTGGCTCCGGGGAGGCCTTCGGAGGGCTCCGCACGGGCCGGGGGAGGGGACTGGGGCGGCCGAGGCCCCGGGTGCGGGGTGCAGTCTGAAGCCTGACTGAGCCGGGGTCCCGCCCGCAGTCTGCGTTCTCCGGCACAGGCTGGCCGGCAGCGTTCTCGGGCGCTAGGGCCTCACCGCCTTGTTTTAGGGTCCCCAGACAAGAAGCTGGTGAAGTGGCTCTGTGTGGAGAAGGTGGCAGAGGAAATTGTGGTCAGGCCCGTGGGCCGCAGGATGGCGGTGTTGTGTAGACAGAGGGCACAGCTGGCAGACAGTAGCCTCCGTGCAGTAGGAATGTGTTTCACGCCCATGCGGCGGCCAGGAGAGGAAATGCTTTAAAGGGGAGGATTCAGGAAAACACACGGTCTCCACATACTACTAATAGTCCTGTAAAAGTAAAAGAATTATTTTAAAATATAGATGTGGCCAGAGAGTGTAGCTCGTATGTGGATTTTAAATTCCACGGTCATCCTCCTTGGCTGTGAACTAGGATTTGCACCCGCCGGACGGTGGGGCAGGCTCGCGGCCCTCCGTACTGAGAGTCTCCCTGGCCCCGCGCTGGGCGGAGGGGCCGCGAGTGAGCAGAGCGTGGCGGGATACGCGGAGGTACTAGTTCCGAAGAGAACTGAGTGATTGTTATCAAAGTAGCAATTAATAAACAGTTTTAAGGATGGACAAAAGTCTCCTTTGTTTCATTGCATGAGGGAACGTCCAGTGGTCTGCCCCTGGAGGAGAGCTATGGGTTTGTCCAGGGCTGGTTTTTGAGACACCTGGAAAGGTCCGAGCTGTTCCTGCCTGGCGCGCATGACCTGTGGGCTCAGCGCTCAGAGGTCTTCGCCCGCGGATGCTCTGTCACCGTGGTTACGTGAGAACACATTTCCTAGTTCTCTTCCCTGTGTGATTTTGTGCGCGAGCTGAAAAAGAAATTCGCGGAGAACGCAGTGTGTCCCCAGTAGTCCTCCGAGTCGGCTGTGAGGAATCAGCGGGTGGTGGGGGCGGTGAGGGGCTGGGCGTCCCTGCCCCCCTCTCTGTGAGCGGAGTTTCTGCACCTGCGGGCCCGCGCGTCCTCCCGGGCCCTCGCCGCCCCTTGTGCCCGGCAGGGGCTGGCTCCTCCGCTCGCCCTCCGGGGAGCCCGCGGGCCTCCAGCGCCCGTGTCCGGGCCGGCTCCTTCCCGCAGCTGTGTAGCGTTTGATTCCCAGCGTGAAGCGCTCAGCCATGGTTTAGTGCGCCAGCGCTTCCCTAATTGGACGCGACTCATGTCCCTGGTTTGAAAATCATGGCGAAAAATGATTTCTTCATAGCGAGGTTTCCTTCCCTTTATGTGTACCATAAAACATACTGGGAATGCTCTCCATGTTCATAAATGCTTTTCATTTTCTCTGGTTGTCTTCAGGATCTGTTGAAGTTACAAGTGTTACACAGGTGCTGTTTTTTATTTTTCCTATCAGTGTGTATCGGAAGATTAATCTATCCTGTCATCTGTATAAATCACACTTGAGATTTCCTCCTCTGAAGAAATGTGTGTGTGTGTGTGTGTGTGTGTGTGTGAGAGAGAGAGAGAGAGAGAGAGAGAGAGAGAGAGAGAGGCAGAAATTACTATTTTTTGACGGGGCTTCATTTGTGAATGATTTGTTTAATGCCCTGTGGTTAGAACTTTATAGTATTAGAAAATCTTTGATTAGCTACAGATGCTTTGAATACGAGAACATGGCTGTTTTTGCCATCTGTTTTAGGCAAAAACAAAAAAACAACTCCTAGAAATGTATCTTTTAATCTAGCTAGCAAAATCTTACTGGTGTATTTGTGTTAAGCTGCTTAAAAAGAGCAAAATTTTGTCTAAGTTGTTTTATCAATATTAAAATGCATTAAGAAGCAGGTTTATGTCTTCTATTGAGAAATAAAAGTGAGATATGGCAACTGAATTGAGTATTTTTAGAAGTAATTTTTATTTAGCTTTAAAATTTTATCACCAATGAAGTATTAATGGTTATGATGGCAATAAATAACAGCAGCGACAAGGGCAAAATAGGTTAATTTATCATTATACCTTTAATGAGGCCTGTAATATATAATAAATAGATAATATTTTAAGAGAATGGCAATATGAAAAATGATGATTTAATACTTCAATTGAAAAATTTTCCTAGGGACTGAAATGAATATATTTTGAGAACATAAGCATGTTTTGTGCTCAGATAACATTATTTTTAAAAAGAATAAATTGTTCAAAGTGGCATGATTACGTCTCAACAGTACCTGAATGGAGAATTATTTTGGATAATGTGGAACGAATTGTATACTGTACTTAACAGGAAAATTTAGATTTAAGTTTTGGATAAAGCCTTATTAGTAATGGATTTCTTAATGTGAAATAATCTCTCTCTAGATAATGTTCTATTTCCATTACAAAATCCTTTTCCATCCAGCACTTGTATTTGAAATTAATTATATCTACAACATAAGGGTCTAATGGGCAGCAGTCTCGTGGGAAATGAAGACCTCTAGTTTAATTCAGTCAAGTGATGTGACCAGTGGTGACTTGGTTTGTTCTTAGGGCTCAGAGTTTGCAGCTCTGTGTGCTGTAGCTGGAGAGCCCAGGTCACGCATGTGGGAAGTTGGAATAATTGTTTCCATCTCAGACGTGTGACTTGGCATATGAAAAGAATCATTGTATTCCCAGCCACCTAGTTACCACTTGAGGAAATACCTATCAATCTATTGGAGATATTTTGTAGTAATCAAATATTGGTAACTAGTTTGAAGTTTGGGTTCAGGAGTCAAAATGAAAGCACAGAAATTACCTCATTCGCTTTGAGAAAATGGCACTGAGGCCTCTCCTTTATCTTCCTATAATTTTATGTTCTTTTATAAAAAGCTCATCTTTCCATAATACCTTTCTTCTCACCTTCTTTCTGTTTCCCTTGTGCTAATAAGTAAATCTGAAATTCTGAAATGTGTTTTAGCAATCTCAATTAGGATTCTATCAAACCTGATGATGATCGCTTCTCAGCCTTTTGGCTAAGATCAAGTGTAGTATCAAATCTGATGAAAGGTGATCACCATGCTAGAAATTACACAATGCAGTTCTTCTGACAACTAGATATTCCAATTTTGCCCCAGTCAGTGAGCCATAGAAATCACAGTTTCCTCAACAAGTCCGATGTTATTGACTTGCAGTAGACAATCATCGTGGTAGTTGTCTCCTTGCGATGTTGTGCATCTAGTGCTATGTTTTGCATTTAGGAAAGTATATTTGGTGAGAGCGATGCTGAATACAAGCCACCTTGGTTATCTAAATACTTGATTCATCAGTAAGTTGTTTTTAAAACAGTAGTTAAAACTTTCTGTCGATATTCTTGGTTCACATTTGCACACAGTTATGGTGGTTCCATTGCATTTCTGAACTGTGTCTCATGAACATCGTTTTACACAAATATGTTTTCAAAATGCTTTCTCTGAAACAGAGCAATCATTTTTATACAGCTTGCCTGATTCAAAACATTTCGTATTTTCCTTAATGTGGTGCTTTTAATGAATTTAACTTACTCCTTTAGATTTAACAATTCAATAATATTTGCTGTACAGCATGATTCTTAGGGGGCTGTAGAAAATTGTATTATAATTAGAATAACATTTGTGGTAAAGAATGAGAATCATTTACAAAAAAATAAGAATAATCAGGACTGTGAATGGAGTTTTGTTTAGGTTTCTAAATCACTCTAAATATTATTCTGTAAAGTAATATGGTATTTGAGAGTCTGATACATTTTTGGCAGTTTACAGAATGTGTCTCACAGTGCTTTGTCTCCTAATATATGTAAAGATTATAACTGGCTGTTTCCAATAAAGCAGTGGAAATTTAGCCAGGAGTACTTACTGTGCATTAGCGGAAACTCACTGGAAAAGGAACAAAATTAAGTGTATGTATTACATATTTGGGTTGCTATACATAAGAGTAGCATTTAAGAGCAAGCACTTTGGCACTATACCACCTCTCAGTCCAGTAATATGGTTATTAATGTGTAGGTGTAATATATTGCTTTTCTATTAGACTAGAGATTCTCCTTTTCTGTTTAGCTTATTTTAAAGTATGGTTAAATGACGTATCAGAAGAAAGTTGAATTTTATAAATGGGGTGTCCTTTTAGAACACTTTTGGGTAGAGCAGAAGACAATGTTTTCAAAAAGGGAAATTTGAGCTTTTGGAGAAATTTTTAAGTAAACATTAGATGGAGTCAATTTAGAATGAAGAGACTAGTTACTGTAGTACAATATTTGGCTACTTTCCTTAATTTTTGTCACTGACTAAAACATTACTTTGTGTCCAGTTTCTTCCAAGAGGAGGAAAATTTGCTGTATGTTGCCTTTGTTGTGGTATGGGTCCAGATGCCCCCAAAGCCTCCCGTGGTCACAGGTGGGTGACTCTAGAGTGTGTGATGGGGCTGGAGGTTTAGCTCAGTGGTTCTGGCATCTGCCTCGCAAGCGCTAGGTCCTGAGTTCAGTCCCCAGTAACCACATATAATACTGGGCATGGTGACTCACACCCACCAGCAATCAACACCACATACCACAGTGCCGGGCGTGGTGGCTCACGCCTGTGATCTCAGCACTCGGGAGGCAGAGGCAGGAGGATTGCTGGGTTCAAGGCTTGTGTGGACTACATAGTGAGCTCAGGGCCAGCCTGAACTACAAAGAGAGACCCTGTCTCAAAAAAAAAAAAAAATAGAGTGTGTGATACTCAGATGAAGGTGTGTGGTTGCTGAATCACTCCAAGTGAATGACGGGTCTGGCTCCATTCTGGTCCTGAGGATGGATAAGGTAAAAGAAGCAGACGCTGTCACAGTCCCCCCCGCTGCCCTCGCCGCCCTGCGCGCCGCCTTGTCTCTCCTCTGTGGTGCCTGTTTGCCATCCCAGCCTTGGAGCCAGCTGATTTATGGACTGAAACTTCTGTGAACTGTAAGCCAAATAAACCCTTTCCACTTTAACTTTGGGTGTCAGGTATTTTGTCTCAGCAGTGAGAGAAAAAGTAACCAACACGGGCTTCTACCTTGCTGTGTTGTTTGATGCCCGACATTATTTTTGTGAACTCACTCTTGGCTTGCAGTCTGAGATACGCAGAGACTGGATAATCTTTTCCTTTTCTTTGTCCTTTTTCTTTCTGCCCGAATCGATGGAACTGGGTTTGAGTCCCCTGGTGGAGCACTTGCCTTGCAGGCATCAGGCCCTGAGTTCAGAACCTGCAGCCCAAGCAAGAGAAGCAAGCAGAACGGTCATGCTAATCGGTAGCTTCAGTGTCCACATTGTTCGTGTGGTTCATCACACGGACCATCTGGCTGGTCTAGGCTGCTATTAGTAAAGAGGAAGTTTTATATAAAATATATAGCTCATGTATAAAAACAACAAAATTTTCTTTTCTGTATTTTAACTTACTGAATTGTTTAACATCATCAGCCCAAGTTTAGTAATGAAATGAGAAAAATGTGTACATCTGTGTAATAATCATAAACAACTGTCTTCACAGGTATGCACACATCTAAGTGGATGGAAATAACTATGTTAAGCGTCACTGTATTTTACTTGCCAAGCCACGCAAGTATGTATAATCTCCTCATACAGATAGGTTTCCACTGGACCACAAGTGGCAACTTAGCCCTGTGCTGTGCCCTCCTGTACACAGTATCCTTGTTTGCACAATCTGCCCTCCAGGACTGTGCGGCAGAGTCGTGAAAAATGCCACAAAAATCCTCTACTGTTAGAAGTTAAGATCTTGTAGGGACACAAGCTGTCCAGGGCCACATGCCTGGTTTCACTTCCGTATTACAGAGCCTGTTTGAACTGAGGTCGCGTGGCAGCCAGAGTCATCTGCAACTCATTACTGGAATGCCCGCCATTTCCGCGTCTTGATGGTTAGTAACCAAAGCTGATCTACCTGCAGCCTACATGGGGCCAGTTATCAATGCCCAGTTAGGTGTGTGGTCTGGCTTTTGAATTGTGCTTCTGGACAGCTTGGAGAGAGAGGAAAACATCCTTCTCTTGAATGCTGAGAATATTTAAAAAGATAATGGCAATGGAATGCTGAGATAGCCTTTTAAAGGATCTGAAATTATCAAAATTGAACATTTGAGTAGACAGCAAAAAATAGTTTTTTACACTTGATGTCCTCTAAAGACAAATTAGAAGCGTTTTCCCATATACTGTTTTTGTAGTTCCTAACAATAACGCTGATGATAATAGCTATCATAATTTAATTATTTTTAATGTGCCAGGCATTTAATCATTTGAAGTACTGTTTTTCATTTATCATAAAGGTATAAATTGACCCCCTTTACAGAGGCATGCTACTTCTACCTTTCTGAATCTCAGTCTCCTACACTTACGAGAAAAATAGGTATCTGAGCTGGAGATTTTTTGTGTGTGTGGTTACCGGGGATTGAACTCTGGCCTTGTGTGTCAGAGGTTGGTGTGGTCCCACTTGAGCTAAATCCCCAGCCCCTGGGGCATTTTTCTTGTTTCTTTCCAGTGGTGGCCATGGAATCCAGGGGCCTCCTTCAGGCCAGGCAAGTACTCTTCACTGAGTTACAGCCCCAGCCCTAGTGTGTGTGTGGGGGGGTTAACCCAGGTCTTTTAAACTCCAATATCCTTGCTTTTACTACTGTTCTTACATGTAGTAGTCCAAATGTACACTAAATTCATTTTACTTGTTTTTGTTTTTCTTGTGCAATTAGCTGTCCTTACTCATTTTAACAGCAGCCACGTTATTTATTATGAATCCGGCAAACCGATGATGTGATAGTTCATATCCAAAGCATAAAGTGTGGTCCAAGTATGTCGAAGGTTGTGTGCCAAGAAGGAACTGTGTTTCTGGAAGGAGGGTCGCCCTGGCGGGAGCGTGAGCAACACAGGAGAGAACGGACCGACCGTGGAGACCCTGACGGGGTCTCGCCAGAGCCCCGGGGAGACGCTTGAGAGCCAGGGCGAAGCGCCTCCCGTGCAGATCCTCGTGCAGATCCTCGTAGCCGTGGCAGGCGCTCGTGTGCATCTTCCAGGTGTGACCTGGCCTCCTGCGTAGGAGCAGCCAGGATCAGGGACAGAGCTGAGCTGGCCGGCGCCAGCGCTCTCAGCTTGCACGGATGAGAGGTATCAGTCAGTGTTCGGTTTTCTTTATCCACCTCTGAAGTGATTCTTTTGATTCTTTACAATATTCAGAGGTACGGAATTAGCCGATCCAGGCTGTGACTAGTGATGGGCATGGTCCTCGGGATCTGGGCTAGAGCGTTCTCATGGACTACCTCGTTTCTTAAAGCAACACTCATCACTTTTTGTTCAGAAAGCTGAGTCTCGGAGATACGAAGTAACTCACTAGTTCTGCACGCGTGGGTGAGGAGGGCAGGTTGCACTGCACCCTGGATCTGACTGCGGTGTGCTGAAGCGGAAGGCACAGCAGCCCGTAGAAGACTGGCGGGGTTAGCCCTCTGGGTTGAAGCAAATGTGACTCAGACACAGCTGTGGCCCTTGAAGATGTGCATTTTTTGTGTTTACTAAACATCCTCGATTTAGTGCGTGCTCACGCCTCCTCCCCCTCCCCCTCCCCTTCCCTTCTTCCTTCTGTCCTCTTCCTTCTTCCACTCTCTGCTTCTTTTCTTCCCTCTCTCTCCCTTTCTCTCTCTGCCCTACCAACTCTCCCATACACCAAAAGTCTCATTTATCACTGAGTTGTTTCATATATTCAGTTAACTTGCTAGGCTCAAAAGATACTTGAGCTTATAACTTTTTTCTAAGAAAAATCAAGAACAGATAATTCTCATTCTCTCTTTGAGTATGAGAAACAAATATTTCATCACTGTTTTCTCCCAAGATTTTTTTCTTACCTTGCCAATTAAAAAGTATTGCTTATTTTTGGTTTTAATGTGTTTCCTGTGCTTGCAGTACATGTAACTAATCCATTTCTTCATTTCCCCTCCGCTTGCCCAGCCCTGCCAGTGTATAGAACTGCTCATGAAACTGTGGGTTTCCAAGAATACAGTTATTAAGTGGCCTTTGTTGTCTTTAAACCTTTCCTCTTCCCAGCTGGCCTTCCCGTTGTCGTGTCTGGCTGGCAGGTACTTACTCCCTGCCCGGTAGGAACCCCGTCCCAGGGGAGGGCCCCGCACAGAGAAACCAGTGCTGCCCTTGCGGGTTTACTTAGCATCTTCTGACACATTCAAAAGAGCAAGGAAATACACGTCTTGCTTCTTTTGGGACACTTGAATGCTGGCTGATTAAACTGATAGGAAACTTCGAGTATTTGTGATAAATAAGCTATCTATTTTAGGCGACAAGTTTTGAAGTTCTTTATTTTCAAAGTTGACTTGAGGGCACTTTTACCTGGCATTGTAAAATGATATATCATGATTGCTTTCTTTGTTGCTTATTAAAGATAGAAGAAGAAAATGGGTCCAAAATCAACTGTCAACTTTCCTTTTTCAGATGCAAAAGAGATTGTTTTAAAAGCCCAGATCTTAGCTGGAGGAAGAGGAAAAGGTGTCTTCAATAGTGGTCTGAAAGGCGGTGTTCATTTAACAAAAGAGTAAGTCTGAGCGCTTTGATTTCTTGTCTTTGAGTCATGTGATTGTGGGGCTCTAGCCCGTAACTGAGTGCTCACTGAGCCACTGCTGCCGAGGTGGGGTGCGAGCCGGCGGAGCAAGCAGAGGGAAGGGGTTGTCTGGAGAGGGCC
Source organism: Thryonomys swinderianus (assembly GCA_004025085.1). Lineage (NCBI taxonomy): Eukaryota > Metazoa > Chordata > Mammalia > Rodentia > Thryonomyidae > Thryonomys > Thryonomys swinderianus. The sequence continues at coordinate 20,613 of PVIC010002806.1, forward strand.
CCGGGAGTGTCCCAGATTTCCTTCTGCTGCGTGGAAGGTGTTTTCTTCCCTAGATGGTGGGAAATTTACACTTCTCTCCCGTACAATAAGCAGTTCCTCCTAAATGTTGGGAATGATACCATTTGCAAGTGAACTGCCGCTTTGTTGTGTCGCGGCCGTGAAAGAGCCTAGAGTGGCCCGTGGTGCCCGTGGCCGCAGACCCTCCCACCCCGCAGTCTGCGCCTGCTTTCCTCCCAGCCTGTCCTCAGTGTGTCTCCAGGACGGAGTATTTTCCTCTCCTCCTGGGCTGTGTTGTATACCTTTCCTTATTTGCTTTAATCCTTATTCTCTTGCTCGTTCCTCTCATTGTTTAGTGTTTCCCAAATTGTCCTCTCTTAACTATTTATTCAACTTTCATCTGAATCTGGTGTATATCTCAGCTTTATCTCTTTCTGATGATTATACCTAATTTGGGGAAGAACATTGCAGAGATCAGCAAGTATCTTATGTTTGTTGCTTTCTTTCACTTATTTGTATTTTGTTCTCAGCTCTAGCATAGCACTGGACACATAGTATATGCGTATATGTGTATATGTGCTGCATTTGTACATGCGGAAAGATTTGTGCTCTGAGAGTGAAGGATGGGCCTGGTGCAGTATAGACATGAAGGTGTGTGGACTGTGCTAAAAATGTTTTCAGCAAACATTGATTTTCTTTTCTTTATTTCTCACTTCAGCCCCAAAGTTGTGGGACAGCTGGCTAAACAGATGATTGGGTATAATCTAGCAACAAAACAAACTTCGAAAGAAGGTGTGAAAGTTAACAAGGTAATATGGATGCTTTTGGTCATTTTTTTCATATGTGTTTAAAAAAAAAGAGAAAATCATACTTCAGTTTTGATAGTTCAAAGTGTGTACAGCAGAAGTGACCAGTGTAAAGACAGAGTGTCAGATCTAGAGAACAGGGCTATAGTCAGTGACCAATTATTGAGAAACACCTTAAAAACAAAGCAGTATTAAAGATGGATCCACAGCTGTTAGACGACTCAAAGGAAACTAATATAAGAGTAATTAGAACTAATGTAATGTCAGAAGACAGCACAAAGGACATCCAAAAACCAGAACATTTACAAAATAACATAAAATTTTCCAGATATAGATGATGAATTTATCATATAGATAAGTAAAGCATTTAGAATCCCAAATAACCATGATCATAAAATTTAAAAATCAATGCCACATAATAATTAAAATACCAGAAATCCAATAGAAGAACAGAATCTTAAGGGCTGCCACAGAAAAACAATGAATCACACGTAAATGAAACACCATCAGAATTGCAATAGGCTTTGCTACATAAACTTTAAAGGTAAGAAAAGCTTGAAATGAAATGTTCCAAATTCTGAAACTAAGCAACTTCCAATCCAAACTATTAATATTTTGCCAAGTTTTCTTTGAATCATTTATACACAAATGATGTACCTTCAGGACATACTCATAAGTGAAATAAACAGGTCACAGATCTGTAAATATTGTATCTTTCCTCTGGTACGAAAAACTGAAGATGTAAATGAGCTCTAGAATATAATGGAAATGGCATGTAGGGGTAAGTAACAAGGGTTAGAAAAAGTATGATGGTAATACAAAAAGGAAACAGCTTATTTAGGGAGCAGGGGGTTGTAGGGTGGGTGGGGGAATGGGAAGAAATGAGAAATTGTGTCATATACTGTTACAAATTCTCATATTGTGTGTGATTATGATGCATATATATAATGTACCAATAAAGATTCAAATTAGAAAAAAAATTGATGAAAAATAAAATACTTCCTGATGAAGGAAGCCTAAAGAAATTCATGAGTACTAAACCAAAACTCCAGAAATTCTCAAGAATATCCTACAAGAAAATCCAGTGAAACTAACAGTGACAGAAGGTCCAGTGAAATGAATGCTAAACAGTAACAAGAAAATAATACAATAACAGAAATAAGTCAATGGTTGTCAATTACAACTGTCAACATATATAGACTCTGCCAATCAAAAGACAACAGATTGGAGGGCCAGAGATGTAGCTCAGTGGTTCCGGCGCCTGCCTCACAAGCGCAAGGTCCTGAGTTCAATCCCCGGTAACCACATACAATGCTGGGTGTGGAGACTCACGCTCACCAGCAATCAATACCACATACCACAGTGCGGGGCGTGGTGGCTCACGCCTGTAATCCCAGCACTCGGGAGGCAGAGGCAGAAGGATTGCTGAGTTCCAGGCTTGCCTGGGCTACATAGTGAGCTCAGGGCCAGCCTGAACTACAAAGCGAGACCCTGGCTCAAAAAAAAAAAAAAAAGACAACAGATTGGCAGAACGGATCAAGAAGCAAAAGCCAAAGGTATGCTGTATACAAGAAACATTTCACACAAAAATTCATAGACTAGGGGGCTGGAGATTTAGCTCAGTGGTTCCAGTGCCTGCCTAGCAAGTGCAAGGGCCCTGGTTCAATCCCCGGTCACCACATACAGCAATGCTGGGTGTGGTGCCTAATGCCCACTGGGAAGCAGTAGCACAGACCACAAGTGCCGGGTTTGTTGGCTCACGCCTATAATCCCAGCACTTGGGAGGCAGAGACAGGAGGATTGCTGAGTTTGAGCTTGCCTGAGCTACATAGTGTTCTCAGGGCCAGCCTGAACTATAAAGCGAGACTCTCGCCGGGCGTGGTGGCTCACGCCTGTAATCCCAGCACTCGGGAGGCAGAGGCAGGAGGATTGCTGAGTTTGAGGCTTGCCTGGGCTACCTACTGAGCTCAAGGCCAGCCTGAACTACAAAGCGAGACCCTGCCTCAAAAAATAAATAAATAAATAAAAGTGAGACCCTGTCTCAAAAAAAAAAAATTTCATAGACTAAAAATCAAAGGATGCAAAAGTATATTTCATGCAGTGAGAACCTGAAAACAAGCAGGAATAGCTATCATATTTTCAGACAATTAGACTGCAAACCAACACTGATTGAAAGAGGCAAAGAATAACATTACATTAATGGAACTTTTCAACAGGAAGAAATAAGTTATATACGCAGGTATCCATCAAACCATGGTACTTCCTGCTTCAGAAAGCAAGCACTAGGAGACATAAAATACCAGATAAATACTGATGCTCAGGATTTTGGCGCCACATCTGCCTGTCAAATGCAAGTCCTGAGTTCAGTCCTCAGTACCCCTCCACCCCACACACAAAGATCAGATCATAATTACTCCACCATCACAGATACACAGATACACTAAGAAAAAAATAAATATGAGTGTTTAACCAAACCTCTGAACAAAGGGATTTCATAGATATATATAGAGAATGTTCCACCCACCAACCACAGAGTACATTTTTTTTCAGCTGCATATGGTACTTTCCCCTAACAAGACAACATGCTACATAATAATGGACACCTAGATAAATGCTAAAGAATTGAAATTTTACCACCCACATTATCTGACTCCAGTGCAGTGACACTATAAATCAGCAGCAAAGGAAACCACAGAAATTATGCAAATTATGCCAATTAAACAAGATACTCTTGAATAATCAAAGGACTACAGAGGAAATTAGGGAAGAAAATATGACACTTCCTAGAATTAAATGATAGTCTCAATGCAGTATAATAGTTAGAGCTTATGGGACACAATAAAAGCAGTCCTGAAAGAGAAGTTTATAGCTATAAATTAAAAAGATGGAATCACAATGGACTCTGCGCAAACCCAGAATAATCCTAAAAACTAGTTCACAAACATAAACGGAAAAAAATTGTAAAGCTCAAAAGAAATCAGGAGGTTCCTGGGTACATATAAATTACCAAAACTGAAACAAGAAGACTTAAAATTTTTAATCCAATAACAGGCAGTGAAATTAAAGCAATAAAATAACAACAAAACAAACCTATTAAGCAAAGCCCATCACCTCATGGATCCACAGACAAACTCTACAAGAACTTCAAGAAAAATCTAACACCAGAGGTCAAGCTCCTGAATAAAGGTGAGAGGGAAGGAGTGCTTCCAGAATCATTTTCAGGATCTATCACTATCCTGAACCCATATGAGACAAGGATCCAATTGTGAAAGGAGCACTACAGGCCAATCTGTCTCATGAGCATAGATACAAAAATCCTTACCAAAATACGGGTAAATGGAATGCAACAAATTATCAAAAAGATCATACATTATAACTAAGTAGACTTTATCATATGAATGGTTCAACATAGGTAATTCAATGAATGTACTTCAAAATAACATAAACTAGGGAAAATCACATGATAATTTCAATAGATGCAGAAGAAGCCTTTGACAAAATCTATTCATGATGAAAGCTCAGAAGAAAATAGGTATATAAGGACCTTATGTCAATGTGATAAAGGCCATTCATGACCACACTGCAACCAACATTATATTAAATGAGGAAAACTGAAGACTTCTCCTCTAAAATCACGACAAGACAAAGATGACCATAATCAGTCCTTTTCAACATAGTCAGAACATGAACCAGAGCAATCAGGCCAGAGAAGGAAAAGAGATATGTAAAAGGATAAAGTCAAATATCATTTATTGATGACATGATCCTTTATTTACAAGACCCCAAAACCTCCACCAAAAAGCTCCTAAAATTCAGCAATGTATCAGAATATAAAATAAAATACACTATATACTAGTAATAAGTGCACTAAAACTTTCTACACAGTAATCATAAATCCACTCAGAATATAATACCATTTTTCATAGCATAAAAAATTACATACTTAACAATTAACCTAACCAATGAAATGTAAGAGCACTACTGTGAAAATTTCATCATTTTGAAAAAGGAAATTGAGGACACCAGGAAATGGAAAGATACTCTTTGTTCCTGGATAGACAGAACCAATGCTATGAAAATGGCTATCTTTACAAAACAAATACACAGATGTAATCCAATCTCAATCAAAATACCAAGACATTTCTCACAAATCTAGAAAAAAATTCATACAATCAACATGAAATGAGACCCAGAACAGCAAAAAACAGTCCTGGGTTACAAAAGCAAAGCAGGTGGCTTCACAGTCTTAGATTGACATTATACTATAAAACTTCTGTTACTAAAACCGTGTGGTTCTCGCACAAAAAAGATGTGGTGAATAAAAGAAAAGAATAGAAGATGCAGAAACAATTCATGCAACTATTTGATCTTTGAAGGGGCGAAAAACACATGGGTTGAAAGATAGCCTCTTAAATAGAGAGTGCTGGGAAAATAGGATATCCACATGTAGAAGATGGAGTCTAGATCCATATTTTTACAATACACTAAACTAAAATAAAAATGGATCAAAGATTTAAATGTTCAATCAAACAGTCTGCAGAAAGATAAATACATTTTTGAATACATAGACACAGGAAGGGAATTTTTGAACAGAATCCCAATGACACCAGAGATAATACCAAGAATCAGCAAATGGCATCATGTGAAGGTGAAGAGCTTCTTCACAGCAAAGGAAACAACCAACAGAGAGAAGAGGTAAACTACAGAATGGGAAAACATTTTTTCCAAGTATTAAGACATCAGACTAACATGTAGCATATATAAAGAACTCAAAAAAATCCAGATTCTCCAAAATAAAACACCCAGTCAAAAAACGAGCAGCAGAAGTGAATGCACACTTCTCAGAATTACAAATGGCCAGTAAATATATGAAAAATATATTCAATATTGCTGGGTCTTGGAGAAATTCAAATTGAAATATCTAGCCCATAAAGAATGGCTACCATCAAAAATCTCATAAAAATTTCTGATAGGATGTTGGGAAAAGGGAGGCCTTGTACATTGTTGATGGGAATGTAAATTTGTAAATTGCTATGGAAATCATTGTGGAGAGTCCACAAAAAAGTCAAATTAGAATTCCATTTGACCCAGGTATCCCCTTTTTATATATCTTCCCAAGAGTTAAAATCAGCATAGTAGAAAGATACACTCATACCCATGTTTATAGCAGAACAATTTAGAATATCTTGATCTTAGAAACAGTATATCAGTCTTCTTCGTGCTGCTGACAGATGCAACTTTTCAGAAATGTACCTTCTGCCCTTTGCCTAGTACCAGTGTTTGTGAGGCCGTTCTATCTCTCTGTAATAGTTCTTACAATACTCTGGCATGCAGAATCCTGGGGATGGCTTAATCATGTGAAACAAGTGGTCTCCATATAAAATGTCTTGTATTATATCTACCAATCATTTTCTTGATGACATTTTCTTAAGAACTGATGCTATTTTTACAAAGCAAAAGCTGTTGGAGACAGTAGCTGGTCTTTATAAACAGAAATTTGATGGAATGCAGAGCGTATCTGGCAACTTTGTAGAAGATAAAAGATAGGACCCTTGAAAGTGTCATAATGTTTCTTCTGAGAATAACTCCTGAGGGTCATTAGATTTCACTCAGTAGGTGAGCTGTAGTAGAAAGTGAATAGTACTTAGTAGAGATAAAGCACAAAACCCCACATTCTTCATTTTGTGTTTTTTGCTTGGCAATATTTTTTAAAGCAGCCCTTTCTCCTTCTAAAGATATCTTTAGAACAAATGATTATCTTAATTTCTAAACATATACATATTAATGCTGAAGCTTACAAAGGCGAATTTCATTTATTCCTTTTAACCGCACATTGTCACATTCAGTAGGGAAATAGCAAAATGGATAGTTTTGTTTCTGTGTTTGCCATTCCTCCAAAATTGCATGGACTATGTATCAAGCAACCTCAAAACTGAGAGAATGCTATCCTGACAAACAGTTTAACTTTCATTTTTTTGAAAGAACAACCACCTTGAAATCAGGATAGTTCTATGAGGCCTGGCATCCTGGGCTAAGAAATAATTCCCTTTTAAGATGAGCCTTTTTTACTATCTATTTTATGGTGCTAGGAATTGAACCTTGGGCCTACTATATGCCAAGTATGTGATCTACTGCTATCCTACATCACTAGCCCAATGATTTTCTTTTTAACCCATGATAAATTCAATAAAAATTTGAAAAGAAGGAATTGCATATTCATTACATTAGGATATTTTTGGTCTTTATATCCCAGTTCAGATGAACTAGTGTAATATTTTAAGGCCAAGTAGGTCAAAAAGTTATTACCATTTAAATCATAACTTACTCATAACTTTTAAAATCAAACCTTCTATTAAACTAATTTTAGGAAAAGCAATAGGAAGGTTGTTTTCGTTTGTTTGAGACAGGGTCTCACTGTGCAGTCCCAATTGTCCATGAGCTCACTGTATTGTCTAGGTTGGCTTGCCTCAAACTGTCAGTGATCCACCTGACTCACCTCCCAAGTGCTGGGATGGACCATCCTGCCTGGTTTGCAAATGTTTCTCATTTTTTCAGCTTTACTAATCCCTTGAGAATGTGTATTTTCTTTTCAGAATCAAGTAAAATATCTATTGGAGGGCCATCAGTCCTCCAACTGCCTAGAATGAGAGACATAAAAATAGACAATAAAAACGTGTAATTTCAAGGTACATTGTAGGCCCAAGAGGTCAGTGCTTCAGAGTGGACAAAGACAACGATACTCCCAGAGGTAGCCATTGTTTATTGAGTCCACACAATAATTGGATGGAGTCTTGGGTGCCTTAGGGGATAGTGGTAATCTTCTGTTGATGAGGATCTTAGGTAGCTGAGGATGTTATGTTGATGAGTGCGGTAAGGAGAGCATCCTTTTTTTTTTAATTGAATTCTTTATTGGTGCATTTTATATACAGCTCACAATCACACTCAGCATTGGGAAATTTGTACCAGTATACAACAGAAGTTAATTCTCATTTTTAACCATATCCCTACCCACCACAAACCCCCACCTCTTATATATATGCTATTTTTTTCTTTCCAAATCATATTTATTCCTTCCCCTCATTACGTTGCCCCACCATATTGCCTTTAAATATTTCCTATTTTACAAAATATATCATACATTCTAGAACTCATTACATCTACAGGTTCTCATGCCAGAGAAAAGATATGGTATTTACATATGCATGATTTATTTCATTTATTAGTGTGTCCTCAAGGTGTATTCATTTGCACATAAATGAATGAAACGTGCCATTCTTTATGGCAGAGTAATACTCCATTTTATAAAAGAAAACACATCTTCTTTATCCAGTCTCCAATTGATGGACATTTGGGTTGTTTCCAAGATTGGGCTGTCACAAACTGGGCTGCTATGAACATGGGTGTACATATGACTTTACAATATAAATCTTTTAATTCCTTTGGGTATATTCCTAGCAGGGGAAGAGCAGGGTCAAATGGGACCTCTAATTCTAGTTCTCTGAGGAATCTCCACACTGATCTCCACAATGGATGTATCAGTCTACAATCCCACCAACAGTGGAGAAGGGTTCCTGTCTCTCCACAGCCTCACTAGCATTTATTGTTGGTTGATTTTATAATAGCAGCCATTCTTTATGGAGTAAGATGAAATTTCAGTGTTGTTTTCATCTGTATCTCTCGAATGACCAGTGATGTTGAATATTTCTTCATATGCTTCTTGGCTGCTTTGACTTCTGCCTCTGAGAAGTGTCTGTTCACTTCACATGCCCTTCCAACACCCATTCATGATCAAAACCCTACAGTGAATCGGAAAAATGGACTTTATCTCAATCTATTACAAGTTATTTACAAGAACCCAATAGCCAGCATCATACTAAATGGGCAAAAATTGAAACCTTTTAACACTAAGAATAGGAACGAGACAAGGATGCTCACTGTCACCACTCTTGCTCAATGTTGTGCTGGAAACATTAGCCACAGCAATTAGGCAAGACAAAGAAATAAAAGAAATAAAGATAGGTAAGGAAGAAGTTAAACTGTCATTATTTGCCAATGATATGATTCTCTACATAGAGGATCCTAAAAAACTCAACCAAAAGACTGCTAGACTTAATTGCCAAATTTAGTAGTGTAGCTGGATACAAGGTCAGTGCTTAGAAATCAACAGTATTTGTCTACACAAACAACAGACTCACTGAAAGCGAAATTGGGGAGTCATTCCCTTTCACAATAATGCCCAGAAAAATGAAATATCTAGGAATCAATCTAACAAAGGAGGTGAAAGAGCTCTACTCTGAAAACTATAGGACTCTGAAAAAGGAGATAGAAGATGATATCAGAAAATGGAAGGAAAGCATTCTTAAAATACCAGGTAGGAGGAGATAGCAGGCTAATACAGAATTTGTCCTTCTCCCAGGTGAAACCTTTCTGTTGTTTTTAGTACTGGGTTCTCCAAGAACCCGGATGTCTTCAGCTGATGTAACCTTGGTCTTGAGCAGCAGTGTTACTGGACCACTGAAGCATCAACTTGGCTAAACATGTTTTTGCATCCCATAGCCAACTTGCGGGCACAGGGATATATGAAATGATTTTTCCCCCCAAAATTATTTAGACTAGCTCTCAACAATATCTTTCACTGTCCTTAGGGCTTATAAACTTGGACAGCCCCATGTTCAAGGGAAAGTTGATAGTACTTGCTATAATCTTAAATATCTAAAAGTTAAACCTACCTACCATTTTATTTTACAGGGATATGCAAAGTGAGGGTAGATTATGTAAAAAAAATGACTGGAGTAGCATATTAAAAGAATAGAAATTTATATAAGTGGCCTAGGAACATGGTTAAATACATACTGAGTAGTCACAGGGGAAAAAGAGATTTAGAAAAATATCCTAGTTGTAAGATTAAGATCTTAAGCAACCGTCTTCGTGTGTATAACATGCTTCCATGTGTAGCATGATTCTCTATTGCTGTAGTGCTTGCAGATAGGTACCAAAAGGGACTGCATTTGCCCAAGTTCTTGAGAGCCAAGGACGCCTGGCTGAGGCGGTGAGGGAAAATGAACCCTGCCCCAATTGCTTTATGCCCAGCCAGGGTGTTGGCCAGTGGCTGTGTCTCCAGTGGAAACACCTTTCCAGTGTAGCACCGGAGCTGTGATGGATGCGAGTCTGATCTGTTCTCACTCCCTCGCTTACGTGTTTTTGGCTTTCCATGATTTTTGAACAACTATTGAATTTGTAAATTAATAGAGTGTAACTGAAAGAAAATATAGTGATCAAGAGACAGAAGTATACAAACATACGAAACATCAGAGAAACTGTAAAAAAATCCTTTAATAATCAAATTCAGTTTTCCAATGAAATCTGAGAAAAGTCAGTATAGTGATATATATGTAACATTAATCTGTCAAATTAAAATACCAGCTGCTCCTCTGGAGTTTTTCTTAAGCAACAGTGTTTCTTTAAGGAAGGGGGAAAAAAGAAGATTAAAGTGGAAATGTTCCTTGCGGCAAACCAAACACTTGTCATCTGAACAAGTTAACAGGATCAATTTAAGAGGTGAAAAAAGGCATCGTGTACCATGCGAGGCAAAGCCCAAGTCTCTTGGAGCTAGCTCACTGGTTTAGCTCGCTGAGAATGAGGTTGTCCGATGTGTGTAGTGCGTTTGTATAGATTTCCAAGTGGAAATTTGCTCGATGCTGAATTAATTTGACTTTCCCACTAATGTCCTAGGTGATGGTTGCTGAAGCCCTGGACATTTCCAGAGAAACCTACTTAGCAATTCTGATGGACCGGGCCTGCAATGGCCCCGTGCTGGTGGGCAGTCCCCAGGGCGGTGTTGACATTGAGGAGGTGGCGGCTTCAAGTCCAGAACTTATCTTTAAGGTGGGCTTAAGTATCCGGCTCTGCTGCTTTTAATGAATGGTTATCATAGAAGCTGTGAGACTCTTACGTGGAATCTAAGCCTGCATCTGTTTCTGAGGTTTAGAGTAGAGGTTGGTCATTTTTCTGGTTGGATATGAGATTGAAAGTTGGGATAGAATCAAGTATTAATATTCATTCATTTTCTTTCTCTTTCCCTTCTTTTCTTCACTTTTTCATCCTCTTTTTTCCTTCTCTGTCATTCCTTTTAAGCGAGCCTGCTCCAAGTATTAACCAATGGGAGGGCACTGTGATGGTTCTATTTCTTCTGGGTTAACTCTGCCCCATTTAACTTTATGTACGATTCAAGAATCCTCTCTGAGGAGGCAGGATTTGAAGTGGAGACTGTCTTGAGTAAAACAGGATCTTTTCACAATTCAGATTCTGTCACTTTGTTTTAAGCCTTGAAATCTTGTTCCATTTATAAGTCTAGTTTTAGTCAAAGAGATACGTAGTCAAATCTGACTAGTTTGCAAGTTTCTTACTGGCTCGAAGCCTCATTTTTAAGTTGGAAAAATGAAAATGTGTAATTTCTGCCCTACAGAACTCTAAGGATTAAATGAAGTAATAGATATAAAGTTCTTTATGGGCCAGAGATTTAGCTCAGTGGTTCCGGTGCCTGCCTCACAAGTACAAGGTCCTGAGTTCCATCCTGGTAACCACATACAATGCTGGGTGTGGTGTCTCACGCCCACCAGCAATCATTACCACAGTGCCGGGCATGGTGGCTCATGCCTGTAATCCCAGCACTTGGGAGGCAGAGGCAGGAGGATTGCTGAGTTTAAGGCTTGCCTGGGCTACATATTGAGCTCAGGGCCAGCGTGAACTACAAAGCGAGACCCTGTCTCAATCAATCAATCAATCAATCAATCAATAAAATTCTTCATAACTATCTAAGAAAAACATAAAATTTATAAACTATAAATTCAGTTCTTAATCTGGATTCTAAATGTCAAAATTACATTATGGTTTCCAAGAGAAATATATATGATATTTTTTATGGAGTGATTTTGTTTCCTTTTGAAAAGGGAGAATTTATTTTCTTGAATCATTTTGTCTAGTTAATATACAGTGCTGATTCATTTAAAAATATTGTCACCAAAGTTACTTGTATAACATCACTAACTTGGAAGTTAGATACCACACACAGACTTATCAATAATATATAGCTGTTTTCAAAATTACTGTTATCAGGCCAAGGGTTTTAGCTCACTGTCACTGCTCCTCCGTTGCAAGGTCCCGAATTTGATTCTCAGTACTGGAAAACAAAACAGAACAAAATAAAATTACCACTATCTGAAACAATTCTATTTGCTAAAAGAATATATGAAGTAATGTATTTTGAGAATGGTACTTTGTAGAGCTAAGGTATTTTTAATAATATTCATCATCAGTAGAGAATTTAAATCATAGGATAATGTTTAACCTGTGTATGACAACTCTAAACTTAACAGTAATATTAGGCAGAAAACCTCTTTTGGAAGGATTCCAAAAGATGTCATAAAAATTAAGTGACTTAATATTCATCAGTGCCATCTGTATAGTAATTAAAAGTGAAAACTGGCATCAGATCATCTTGTCAGCATGCCACCTTGAAGAATTATATAGTTTTTGGAATGGCTGTTTCATCGATGGTCTGCTAATTAAAACATACCCTATAGGCAGCTGGAGTAGCCCTGTTTAGAGATCTCTGGAAAGGTGCCACAGTTTAATTACTCATTTGCAAATAAATACTAAGCATTTTCTTTTGGAGGTTGTAAATCTTCTCACTTGACTGTATGAAATTTGTTCGTTTGATTTATTTTCATTAGGAACCAATTGACATTTTTGAAGGAATAAAGGACAGCCAAGCTCAGCGGATGGCAGAAAATCTGGGCTTCCTTGGGCCTTTGAAAAACCAGGTACATAAGACATTGCAGGGCGGCATGTCTGACTTCTTTCTGGAAACATTTGGGAACTTGCTTAATTGTTTCTGATACTATGATTACTAGGAAATAGGATTAGTGTTTTATAATTCTTCCCTAGTTGTGTATGATGAATAAAAATATTTCCTGGTGTTTTAAAAGAGAATGTTTATAATGTGTGTATGTGCACATGTATGTGCTCTATATGGATACCTGTACTTTATGATGTATAGGTGACCTTTTTATGTTTTCTGTAGCATTGTTGATGCTGCCACCTCGTACCTATATGATTTAGTTCATGTGAATTTGAGTTTTAGCAACTGTGGGATAGGCTTAATTACCACTAACTGAGGGGTATATCATGGGGATTGAATATAATCGTGTATGAAAGTATTTATTAAAGTACTCCATAAAATCAGTTTTTGGGCTGGGAACATGGTACAGAGGTAGAGAGCTTGAAAGAAAGAGAAAGGAAAGGAGGAGAAGGGAGGAGATAAAGGAGAAAAGAAAAGACCAGTTATTATTTTATTGCTGTCATTAATAACATACTCCTGAACTAATTGCTATTCTTTCATAGCTGATGGGCACTTGAGATGAGTATTAATGTCTTGAAGGTCATATTTCACTGAGCATAACAAAATATACCAAATTTAGCAGCAATATCCCTTGCCTGCAAAGACAGAAAGATTGTCCTCCAACTTGTTGAAGATAAGATCTTCACACAAGCTTCCACAGGCAAGCATCTTTGTCCCACAGCTCTGTTATAAGAACGTAACAGCTGCTTTTTCCCTTCCCGCTTACTCAGAGGAGCCACTCTTAGGTTTTGTGTGAGTGTGTGTATGTTCGGCCTGGGGCTCCACAGTGATTCCTGACTAGAGTTACCCTCACTGTTTATAGAGAATTGGTTTTAGGAACTCCTAAGGTCACACACATGTTCAAATCTCTTGTCTAAAATGGCATATAGCCAGTCTACATCTTCCCATACATTTTAAATCATCTTTAGATTGCTTATAATACCCTGTACAAAGTAAATGCTGTAAGTTGTTGTATTATTTTGGGAGTAATGACAAAAAAAGTCTACATACTCCGTACAGGCACCATTTGCTTTTGAAGAATCATTTCTGTCTGTGGTTAGTTGAATCCAGGCATATGCAACTTGTACCTACAGAGGACTAACTAACTGACCTTTAATTTAATTGAGAAGCACTGTTTCTATAAAACAATAGATTTTGTATTTTTTTCTTTACGTTTTTATTGATTGACTATCTCTAGTACTTTAATGATGACAGTAAGCAAGTTGTAAGAACACTAAAGTAGGATAAGACTTTAAAATGTACATGCACTTGTCTATTTTAAGTGAAGGGAGGGCAGCTCTTACTTGAAAATGAGAGTATAGATTCCCTTGAAAAGCAAACAGTCCTAGAGGGTTGAAGGGGACAGGATCATCTGGGACTAAACCGTAGGAGGAGGAGAAAGGGCAGGTTTCAGTGGACGACTGCCACAGAGATGGCAGGGCAGGGAAGTGATCTTTTGAAAGCGAAGAGAAACCCCTGGCTATTCATTGTTGCACCTCACTTCTCAGAATGGGGTTACTAAGCACCTGCTGGCTTAATTTGACGTTTAAGGGATTTCTCCTTTCGGGCTGATGGTCACTGGTAGCCACTTTCCATGTAGTCACCTTGTCCTGAGTCATCCACTCTGTACCAGCTCCAGGGTATACCCCTGTCTCCCCCCTGTATCACTTTGCACTTCTGTGTTTCTCTTTTTTATTTGTAGTCACCTTTCACTAGATCCTAATCTTCATCACCACAGGGACTTTGTCCATCTTGTTCATCGCTCTGTTGCCAGCAGCCATGGAGTATGTGGCATATATATCAGTGCCCAGGATACATTTGTCACGTGTAGAAATAAGGGAAGCAAGACGTCCTGGCTGTCACTTTGAAGCATTTCCTAGGGAGTTATCAGTAGGTGGCTTGCCCTGGCAGAAGAATAAATATGGAGTTGGCAAAACCTGCTGACCCTGTCATTTGAAAGCTCAAGAGGGGAGCACAATAGGAATTCTAGAGAAGAAATCATAGTATAATGTACATCAAAAGACACCACCACTGCCTACATATTATAAGTGGAAAAAATTCAGTTATTTATAGCTCTTAAATGGTATAATCATGTTTTCCCAGTATCTGAAACACTTAAATGAGTTACCTAGGGAAGGAACAGGGGCATGGAAGTAGTTATTAAGTAGCTATATTGTCATTATATTTTTAACTTAATATATCAAAGAAAAGAAAGGAAATTAATTCATTTCTCTCTCCTTCATTACTGACACCTTGAAAGGCTCCCTATTTTTATTTGCTCTGCTGTTTAAACTTTGGGTGCTGTTTCCTCCGGTGTCCTTGGGGAAAAGAGACAGTGAGAAGTAGCCTTTTCCTGCGGCCTCAGGGAGCAGTGGGGCCACCCAGATGGTGGGGAGCACAGGAGCGGAGGCCAGTGAAGGACGGAGGGAGGCACTGAGAGATGGAGCGAGCGCGGCTGTGACCATGTGGGAATTCGTTTGTGGGGCTTGCAAGTGTGTGTATATAATAAAGAGACTGAATGGCGGGTACTCCCACGGCGGGCTGTGCGCTAGGCTAGAGCTGCAGGTCCGGAAATCCCTTGCTCGAGCCTTCGGGCTTGTCCACCTGTGCGGAGAAGCGGGTGCAGAGACAGAGAAGGGGTCTGAGAGTGGAAAACATTTCATTTGTTAATCGCGGGTCCTTTCATGAAGAAAGGGTGTTGTAGAAGTCCCTTAGATTCAGTTTAACTTTGAAATTCATTTGATTTTCTTATAGCTTGTGTGTCAGGCATTCAGAGATACCTCACTTATGAATGAACAGCATCAGAGGATTATCTGGAGAGTTTCCTAAGCCTCATGTCTCTTGTCTCTGAAGTATGATTTATTAATATTAACAAAAATAAGGATGACATTTCAGCTTACATAGAAACTACCAAGTATATGCTCCAGACTAATATTAGTTTAGGCAGGAGTTAAAAAAAATTTGAAGCCACAGGAAAGTCTAACATGACTAAAAATTGCTGCTTTTCAAGGGTCTCTTAATTATCATCTGTAGCCGTTCCTTGTAATCCTCGGTAGGTGTCTGAGGCTGAGGAAGGGTACGAGACCCTGTTAATTATCATCTGCAGCCGTTCCTTGTAATCCTCGGTAGGTGTCTGAGGCTGAGGAAGGGCACGAAACCCTGCATGGCTGTGTTTATTTCCTATACACATAGACAGGTTATGGTTTATAGACTTCACTAGTTAATAATATAACATAATACAAGAGACAGTTTATGTGAATGTGATCTCTCTCTCTGCCTTTTGAGATATCCTGATGTTCTAGAGTGTATGTTTATACGAGGGTTGATTTCTGATCCTGAAGCCATGGAAAGTGAACCCAAGGATAAGATGACTTGCTGTGTACTATTTCTTAGAACATAGATGCTATGGATTGTCAACGTGTACATTTAGTAATGAGCCTGATGAAAAGATTGGATGGCTAAATATGTATACATATATACATACACATACATACATATATAGAAAATTACATCCATATGTAATTAATACACATGGATATAATTTTAGACATTCAAGTTTTAAATTGCCTAACAAAATGAAAGTAACATGAACTTGTGGCAAAAGGAAAGACACTTTTTTTTCTGTTTATAGTAGTTGCAAACTGAGAAAAGAGATCATAATAGTAAAAAATGGACTGCTAGTTGACCAGCAAAATGCTTTCTTTCCTCTGTGTTTAGTCTATTTTTAGCATTTGAACACACGTAGAGAGCAGAGGAGCTCATCTCAGCCTGTCAGAGAGCCTGCCGCCTTCCCTGTTATTACACTTGCTCCGACAGACATACTTTGCCTGCTGAGTGCTTAGAACTGCATAGGTTAGAATCTCTGTAATAAGACGTCTCCTAGGGAAGAACCTTTGAAGATAATACAGAGCTAATCATGCTTCAGCCTTGCTTGCATAGCATTTGTACATATTTATTTATGGACAATGGTAAAAATTAAAAATAGCCAAACATCTTTCCACAATGCTATGTGTATATGTGATATCAGTGGCCTTAATGTTACTTGAAAAGGAGGATTCTGACACAGGATTCAGAGAAACAGAACCTTGAGGACATTATAAGTGAGATGATCCAGTCACCAAAAGTCAAATACAATATGATTTCACGTATGTGAAGTGAGGAGAGTCATTGGAGCAGAAGTCAGGAGCAGAAGAGGAATGGATGAGTGGGTATTTTTAATAGATGTATCATTTTGTGATACTAAAGTGAAATGCCTGGAGTTTGGTGATTTATATAGAAAAAAGGTTTATTTTGGCTCATAGTTCTCATCCAACATGTAAAGGCCTTATCTGGTGATGCTATTCTTGCTGTCAAAGTCTGGAAATAACAAAAGACAAGGAGCGGTTGTGTGTTCTAGTCTTTCCTTTTGTTGTAAACCTACTGGTATCAGGAATTCTCCATTCTAATGGCTTGAACTGGTCAGATTAAGTTTCTTGAGTGCCATGGGTGTTGGAGGGCCAAGTCATATTCAAACCATAGCCTTCTGCCCCAGGAATCTTGTTTCAGTGTGGGAACAGGAAAAAGTTCTCAAGAGAAGTTGAATCCCAGTGTGAGTACACCTGACAGTATGAACCTTTAAGGGTGTTTGTGAAAGTGAAGTTTATGTTCTGTGTATTTTTACAACAGTTTTTCAAAAAAGTCTTTTGAAGTGACTGAAATAAGATATTATTATCTGTCCAAAGTGATCTCTGTTATGTCGTCCCCCCTTATTATTTTACAACATTAAGCATCAGTTCACCAAGTATTTGAGTACTGGCTCTGCTGGTTCTGTGGAAGTAGTGTGGAAGCACAGGCTGCCCTCCTGCCGGTCGCTGCAAGCTGTCACATGACCAGAAGCCCCCAAATGCAGGACGGTGCTGCTCACTTGGTGGCTCGGCCACTCAGGAGGCTAATTGGGAGCATTGCTTGAGGCAGCAGTTCAAAACCAGCCCAGCAACATAAGATCTTACCTTAAAACACCTTCAACCAGGAGGAGTTTTTTTAGTTAGCTTTGCATTTTATTGCAGTTTCTATTTGGATTTTTTTAAATGATCTGAGGAATTTTAAAAAATAGTTTCAGAATGAGATTGGCCTTTTGAAAGTTTAATGCAATACCAAAAGCCACAAAGCCAGAAAGAAAAGAGTGACATGCTCCTGACCAAATTTCCACATGGCAGAGTGACAAAAATATGCTCAAAAGGTAAATGTTAAAAGTGGAAAAATATTTGCCATTTGCATGAGATTAAGAACAAATTTCCTTCACATAAAAATATTTCCTCTAAATTAGTAAGAAAAAGACCAAAATCACAATAGAAAAAATGGGCAAAGTTCATAGGAACAGAAATACAAATGTCTCTTAAGTATATAGAATAATGCTCAAACTTAGTTACAATAAAAGGCCTGGAGATTCAGACTCTGTATGAGGTGCTTTTTTCTCCAGCTGCACTCTTGGGTCTAGACGGCTGCTGGCTGGAGTGGAGAAGTCTTTCTGATTCTGGTTTGCATGAATGGAAATCAAGAGCACCTTCTTCTAAGAGCAGTTTAATAGGCTCTTTTGACACTTAAAATGCTTGAACCCTTTTTTGCTCCATTTGGGTAATTTATCCTACAAATATCCAATCACATATATGGTACACCTATTGAGATTAAGACACCATTTCACATGATACCAAACTACTAGAGTTCAAGTGGTCATTAGTTAAGTGACAGTTAAAATTATAGCACAGCTGTATGATAGTATGGGACACAGACACTTTAAAGAATTAGAGGTGAAGGGTATCTAAAAATTTATTAAAAAACAAAGTGTAGAATCAGGTTCTTTTTAAAATGAAAAATATATATTTGCATGTGCCTAGAATACTTCTTAGGTGACGTATTGATCAAGTGGCTGCTCAGGCACCAAGGAGCTGAATGGGGCCAAGAGGTACATTCACGTTGGAACCTTTGTACGTAGGGGCTTTTATATCATGTTGTCTATACATGAAAATATTTCATATTAAACACTTAGACTTGCTTATTAGGGATATTTATTTGTTTGTATACTTGGTTTCAAATTGGGATTTAAGGATATTTACAAATTAACATGAACTACATTAAGATAACATGGAAGAAATCTACAGAAATTCCTTCATCAGATCTGGAACCACTTCCAGTACTGACCCCGTGTGGGATCTACCTCGGGAAATTTGTTTCGTAGAGACTGCGAGAGCTGCAGGGCTTCCAGGTGCACAGAGCATGCAGCGAAACAACACCGAGGAGGGATCACTGCGGCTGCTCTAGAAGGAGAACAGCTGTGCGGCTCAAGCTTTGGAAACTGGAACCGGAGCCAGGGGGAGGGGACCGCCGTTGGAGCCATAGCTGGCGGGAGAGAGGCTGCTCCGGCAGAAAGAGAGGAGTAGAAACAACCTGGCGCTTCCTTCCCTTTTCTCCTCCTGTCTCTCACCATTGCTTCCACTTGGCCGGGCCGAGCTGGCAGCCAGCTGACCTAGCACCCAGGTAGACTCAGCCTGTAAGTGAGATTCCTGGCACACGGAGCAGGCCCTCCATGGGTCAGATGACCAGGAGCACAGGATGCACAATGAACAAAAGGTGGTGGTGGGAAAACCATGGCTGGGAAATAGACTGAAGCCGAGAGTGAGGTTGATACTCACTGTTAAACCTAAATGGTACAGGCTCGTCTGCCCACTCTGAAGGCAGAGCTCACATTGTCACCCCAAGCCCCAGCCCGTAGTGTTCCCCTACTTGACACCAGCAGTGAATAAGTGTTGTTTGGAAAGACAGAGTGAATGGATATTAAGCGGGCTGAAAAAAAGTGAAGTCTCACCCTTGTAGGGTAACCTCGGGTAGTCTTGCCCTTTGTGACCTCTGCTTTGGGGACAAAGTCGTTTGCAGTGTAAACTCTACCGATCTGTAACTGAGCTGTTTAAGACTCTCATCTTTCTGTCTTGTAGCAGTTTCCACTAGACACTCAGTAATTGTTTTGCCTTGCAGATTATAGGTTTAGATTGATGAACATAATAACTGTTTTATTCCAGCATAATAAGGAAAACCTAGTCATTATGAACTCCCAAAATCATATTTAGCTTTTACTTAAATGGAGCTTGTTTGTATTAATGATTGTAGCTTGTATTGCAGCCTAACTTGGCTAATAGGGACTTGATAATTTACAAAAAGATTAATAACATTTTTAGGCTGTACTGAAAATATTTTGTTTTCTTGATATGGTCTCTTCTGGTATCTGGAGGAAAGTTGAGCAATTTCTTCTAATGAATAGCAGTGGAAATTAAAATAATTATGCCTTTCTGTTTTTCCCTTCTGAAAACCTAACTGAAAATAAAGACGTCATTTGCTATTTTTAAAGTTTCATTAATTGAGCAAAATAAATTTTCTCATTGCTTTGATGTAATGCTATTTCACTTGATCACATTTAGGCTGCAGATCAAATTAAGAAGCTGTATAATCTCTTCCTGAAAATTGATGCTACTCAGGTGGAAGTGAATCCCTTTGGTGAGACTCCAGAAGGACAAGGTAAAAATGTAGGTGGGAGAAGAAGGGCGAGGGGGAATGAATGTATACTTATTTATGCAAGCTATAAATTGCAAAGAACACTACAGTAGTGACTTTGCATTAATTTCTTTCAGTAACTTAATTTCTGACTTAGTTTCAAATGCTCCCATGATAGCGGTTGAACATTTTAGCACTTGGGTTTCTTTGCAGCTAAATGCCAGGCCTCAGAGGCAGTTAGTTCTTGCTTTATGTTGAAATCCCTACTCACTCTCTCCACACACACGTGTGCACACACACACATATGTGTACATCAGTGCGCGGAATCCTCATTTATTCAGCCCTGTTGTAGCTGCATGTAGCATAAAGTTTGGGTGGAGTTTGCACTTGGGAGGCAATGAGTACACCTGATTGTATGGAACCAGAACTTTCTGAAGGTTTTTAGCTTGCCTAAAAATCTATGTATGGCTTCACCTTCTGTACTACATGTGGCTTACATCATCTTGCCGAAGCCTCTATTGCTTTATAGTTGAATATTCTCTCCTCACTTGGTTAGCAGCTTCTGCCTCAAGGGGAGGAGGTAGCATTTTTGTGGGGAAGTTTTATATTTCAGCACAAGCCACCATTGCACCCTGGCTCACAGCTTATATTTAATAAGTTATTAGTAACTTAATAGTAAAAGCATAAGAATGTTTTGAGAGTGGGTAGTTGTGAGGAGTAGATAAGAAGTGGGTAATATAGTGGTACTAGGATATAAATTCTATAAATGTTTTATTTTTAAATGCACCTTGTCCATATCTAGCATGTTGTGAGCAGTCAGGAAATTGGAATTTGCCATTAAATTGATAAATGGAGCGACTCTTCATGTGTAGACATAACTGGGTTATGGGCCAAAGTGAATGTACAGTATTTCTTCTTAGCAGAGACTCTGTAGTGTGACCAAGGGAAGCCAAAACATTATATATTGAGAACCCAGAGAAGCCTGAGTACATGTTTGGGTTCCATTGCATTCTAGTTGTGGTGTGTGCACTTAGGCCTTCCTATCTCAGACTTTTTCTTTTTTCCTTTTTTAATCAA
The DNA here is from genome assembly GCA_004025085.1 of Thryonomys swinderianus. NCBI lineage: Eukaryota > Metazoa > Chordata > Mammalia > Rodentia > Thryonomyidae > Thryonomys > Thryonomys swinderianus. The sequence goes on from PVIC010002806.1 coordinate 41,913, forward strand.
AGTGACAAAAACAGCCATGTGTCAGAGTGTTGGTTAAAGTGAAATGAACTGGTATATAGATAAACACTAAGCGGCTGACACAAAATAGATCAGTACCAGAAAAGGAATTCCTCCCAGCGTAGTCCTGGAAAAGTGTTTTTCAGATCAGGACCAGCAAAGAGTTCATGCTTAGGAAGTCATTAAAAATAATTTAATACTGTGTATTTTACACAGATGGCCAACAGATAAAAATCTATGCTAGATCTCTCATATGTAAACTGCTTTTATTAAGAAATATTTACAGTTTGGTGTAGCTGTGAAATTATCGGTATTTTATATAGAGAGAAAGGAAGTAGAGAGTGTTAGTTGAACTTGTATGCCAACAATGCTTCCCTGTAGCCCTGCAAAGTATTGTCCCCATTTCATAGAATTTAGTCCAGTTGGTTTGAATATGAGACATTGATTTAGAGCAGGCTGCCTTCTTTCCTGATTTTTCCCTTTTAAACTATAGAGACTGGCTTTCTTCAGAGTTACCCAGAAGGATTCTCCATTTTGGAACTACTAATAAAAATTCATGTTGCACTTAGAGGCCAATAATTAAATCAAGGAATGAAAGACAAGTTCAGTATGCGAGTTCTTAAAGGTCATATATCTCTCTTTTCAAGTTAGTAGCATGTGCAGCCTTATTTCATATTTTAAAATAAAAAGAAAATCAGCTACAGAGTGGGTTAAAAATCAGGCTTCAGTATTATCTTTGTTCAGCTCTTTGGGAAGTAATCAGTCACAAGCCGTGGTCAGGCAGTGAGAGCAGGAGTGAAGGAACCTTTTCCCTGGAAAGTGCTTAAAAATCTCTTGCATTCTGAAGTTTTTTAGTTACTAAGAGAAGGGATAATTCTTGAGTCTTTATGAAGGAATAATCACAAAACACATTCTGTATGTACAGTTCATTAAAACAGAAGTCTAACATCATATTTTTAAGAGCAAAATTATCTTTAGCTATTAATATGTTCATTGTACCATAAAAGTTCAGCTATTGAATTATAATCACAATTAAATGAGTGTGTTGGTTTATAACTCTAATGAGCAGTAGTCAAATTAAACCCAATTAGGAAATAGTGATTAATATCCAAATGTACAAATTGATCTTCATCATTGTCACAGATCCCTAAAGCAGTTCTTTATGTAGGAGCTAATAAAACAGTAATTTATGTCTTGGAAATATTGATAATCTCTCTCTCTCTCTCTCTCTCTCTATATATATATATATATATATATAAATCTGAATATTTAAATTATTTCCCTGTAGGTCATCAATAGCAAACCATTTGCATTAAAACTTCCATATTGAAACTTTAGTAATTATTCTTACAATTCAAAGTATAAGGAGCTCTGCATAACAAACATCTTTTACCTAAAAATTTTTCATTGAACCACCTCTTTTTAGAATGTCATCAGTCTTCCATTTTAATGAGGAAGATTTTTTTTTTTTTTTAAATCCAGCATATTGGTCAGAGCACTCGGTTGAATGAAGAGCAGGCCCCGGTAATGTCTAAGCTGAGAGTCACCCTGGGGGAATGTCTGACGTGGAGAAAGAATTGCAGTCTGGGAAGCGCTGTGGTTTAAAGCGTACAATTTGACACTAATAAAGTGTAATGTAATAACTCATAGCTAGGATTACAGTGACAGAAGCCTACTACCCCTGGCTTAGTTTTTGTTTTAAAGTTCCTGGAGGTGAGGTGGGCACTTGCTTTAGTTATCAAACAGAGAAGTCTGAGTGTGGCCTGGCTGTAGGCCGGAAGCACCAAGGATTCTGTTGTCTGCTTGCCCTGCTTGCTGCGGATGACTCTCCTCAGCCGTGCTTTGGGCAGGGAGAAGCACAGAGGGGTCCCCGTGCTTCCTCCCTCCCTGCACAACCACAGAAACCTCTTTGCTCCACTCCTAGCTGCTCCGCTTGAGTCCCAAGTCCATGCCTCAGCCATGACTAGCAGGAGCCACATGTGACAGGAGAGACACTCTCTCCCAGGGGAGCCAAAATGTGACCACCAGGAGAATCTGACCTTTCATGAAAGAAAAGTAATCCATCAGGTGAATAATCCAAGGAAAGTTACCTATGTTTTCCTTGCAAATCCTATTATAGTGGCAAACTAATCATTCAACTTGTGGCCGAGGGAGGACCACTGTTTTATCTCTGTACATTTTTGTCTGCCCACCTATCGATTCATTCATTTGCAAGCCCCTGTGGGATTTTACCTGTGTGCATCATTTCTTCTCACGATCATCCAGCTCTTCCTGCACAGACTCCTTTCTTGGGGACCTTCAAAGCAGGGAGTTCTTAGGACAAGCATTTGAGCTACTAAGGGAATTTAGCAACTTGAGGACATTTGTAGTCATCACGACAAAGGACAATGTTGTTGGTGCCGAGCAAACAGGGCAGAGTGCACAGCGTGATCCACAGAGTGGTCTTGGGCAACCTGCCCACCGTCCAGGGACCGAGAGCCCCTGCCTAGGGGCGTCTTCATCCCTGGAGCTCATCCATTCAGTGAGCTAAAGAAACCAGAGCTGATTTGCAGCTGGGACTGTGTAGACGAGATGAAAATTAAGGTCAAGTGATGCACAGTTAACTGGCACATCGCATTCTTTTCTTTCTTCAGATTGATTTCTCTAGATAACCGCCCTGTTGGTTTGTGTTAGTAAGTGCCCATGTTGTTGGTGGGTGTTTCTGTTTCTCTCTTTATATGCAAGACTCCATTTTCAAGAATATTTCGGATCTCTCCCTCCCCCAACCCTCTGCATGCCTCATATCTATTTTTTCTTTTTAAGGCAAACTTGAGAAAACTTTTAAAAAGTATACAACTTTTGGAACATCAATGTTTAATGGAAAGTGGGACTAATTTTAAAGTATCAGCATTTTAAGGCCATGTTGGCAAGGCGTGTTTGAATAGCACATTATGGCTACTTATCACAAATCAAATGCACCACATTGCTTGAAGACAGATTATTTTTCAAACTAATTATGACAGTCTTATTTCCTGCTGTTTTTATGTTTCTTTTATGTGTAAGTCTCCCCTCTGAAATGTGTTTTTCTTTTATTTAACTCTGTGGCACATTCTTCTGTTAAAACTCTTGGGTCAGAGGCCTCTGCCTGCCCGTCATGTTCTGCATCGAGGTGGCTGAATTAGCAGCTCGCAGAATCTCACACCACTCAACAAAACAACAAAACACCCTATGAATATAAGTACCATAGCTTTTTTTGATATTTGTTCAGAAGGAAAATTCATTTGTATAATCTATCAAGCATGTAACAATGTGCTTTTGATGGTGAAAATTGTTTTATAAATATTAATAGGTCTGATTTTTTTCTCCTACTTTGTACACAGAATGGCCTTTGTTCAAGATGAATTTTCTATAGAATTGGGGTTTCATTAATGTGACATTGAAAATCCTAATGTCTGAATGAAGCTCAGCACCTCCAAAAATACATATTCTAGCATAGTTGTTTTATTAAATGAAAAAGCTAAAGTTTGAGCAAGCAAACTTGGTTTTATTGTCGTGCTGTTGACACAGTCATCAATCTGTTTGTAACACATCAGTTCTGGAAGTTCATTTGAAGGTTGCTCCAGGGGGAAAATAAAAGTCTGTCAACCTTCACCTCCTCTTCTGTGTAGCTTTTATTTCATTTGTTACACATTTTTGTTTAAGGGAATGCACTTTTTCTGAGTATTTCTTTCCCTAGAAAGACATATAGTATCTGTGACTGTTTTTTCTTTCAGTTGTTTAAAACAGGATAAAAATGTGGTGACAATTATGACCTATGTGAAGAGCCAGTTAATAAGCATTTTGGCAGCCTGGGCCTTGCCGTCTCTACTGCGATCACTGAACTCCCACTGCTGCCTGAAGAGGCACCTCAGTTAAACTCTAAGTACCAGAGTGGTTGGAGAACTGGCTCAGGGGACGCACTTTTTCACTCTTGCTCGTGTCCTCTTGTGTGGGTTTTTCGTGCAATGTTTTGCCACCCTGGCCTTATACAAAAGTGTGATATATAATATAACCAGAGACCTCTGTTTGGCCTCCTTCTTTAGCCAAAAACTCCTTTTTCTATTCATAGGATTCTGAAAATGCCACCCATTAAAATTCTCTTGGGATAATCTTTATCTATTTGGAAAATAGCTTTACAGAATGCCAGAGATAAATTTGTATTTATGAAAATTCCTGTAGATATTAATATTGAGTCTAAACAGAAGTCTCCATTTTTAAGTGGATGAGAGAAATCACAGGTAATTTTCAGGAATAGGAGGAGAACTCCACAGACTGAGCTGTAATAATGGGCAGCTCTGACTGTGAAACAGATACATACCTGCAGAGGAATGGAGACAGTAACAGTGCTACTGAGAACCTGCGAGTGCTTCCTTTCCATGAGGCTGTGTTTTGCAAACAGTTCATCCTTCCTTCAGCATCGTAAGTACAGAGTCCTCTGACCCCCAATTTGTGGACAAGGTCACTGAGTTTAAGAGAGGTTACATGCCCATGCTAGCTGGGTAGGGGGCGCCAGAGTTGTAATTCATACCCAGATGTTTTGACGCCAGAACCCATATTAAGTGGTCAAGTTCAAGGAAAGCCATTTAGGCAATGTACCAGCGTATAGACTACAGCAGTAAGGCAGGAATGCCTTCTTGAACTTTGTGTAACAGTAAAAAGCAAAGATGTTTTCTCATAGGGTACTCTCAGGAAAAGGTTTCTGTGACTAGTAGTGTTTTTCCCTTACTGACCAGTTGTCTGAGTACAGCTAGGGTCCTGTGCTTTGTTTCTTGTACTACCTATAATTAGAGTCAGTTCCCGTCTTCTGAGCGCTCAGTCCTATAAAAGTGCCCTGAAGACTCTGATACCTCTTTCCTAGCAGATGTAAACCAAGAGTCCCCTAAACCTCCTTTATCACTTGCTAGAACTCAAGGGAACACTACTTACTGTTGCCTCTTACCACAAAAGCTTTTTTCAGGGATAGAAAGGAATGACCAAATGATGTATATGACAAGGGGTGAGGGACATTTCTGGGCAAGCCAGCCTTCCAGTACCTTCATGTGTTCAGTCTCCTAGACGCTGTGAGCCCTCTAGTTCAGGGATGCTGATGGAGGCTTTGTTACATAGAAATGATCCATCTTAACTCCTTCTTCAGACCCTCTCCATTTCCTAGAGGAAAGAGTGCTAAACTTTTTTTTTTTTTTTTTTTTTTTTTGAGACAGGGTCTCGCTTTGTAGTTGAGGCTGGCTCTGAGCTCACTATGTAGCCCAGGCAAACCTTGAACTCAGCAATCCCCCTGTCTCTGCCTCCCGAGTGCTGGGATGACAGGCTGAGCCACCACGCCTGGCACTGTGGTATGTGGTATTGATGGCTGGTGGGCGTGAGTCTCCATGCCCAACATTGTATGTAGTTACCGGGGATGAAACTCAGGACCTTGCGCTTGCGAGGCAGGTGCCGGAACCACTGAGCTAAATCTCTGGCCCGAGTACTGAACTTCTGATTCTAATTTTGCTTCTCAGCTAATCAGCCTTCATTCACCTCATCAGAGCAAAAGTTTCTCCTGCCTCCCAGGAAATTCTGAGAGACTTAAGTGTTCTTTAGATTCATGTAGTACTCCTTTTCTCAGGAAATACCAAGCTTTGGGATCTCTCTTCCAAGAGTTAAAGATGAAAGCCAAAATAAATACTTTCAATATAAATTGTAGTGTCACCAGACTAAAATAGTAAGCTACTGTGACTAATATGCATCTAAGAGAATCCCTGATGCTTTTAAAGTGCTTTTTCTTCCTTCATTCTTGAAAAACTTGAAGAGACACTTTGGTTTCAGATTGCTTTTCTTAAGTCCTAGGTCTCCTTCCTTAGCCTCACTCGTGTAATATGTCTGTCTTCCCCAAACTCTTACAGTTATATGCATTGGCCTGTGGTTTTCAGTTTTCTCTAGAAAGAGAAAAGAGGTGGCAAGCAGCCATTGTAAATATATATCCCTTTTGTCCTACGGTCCCCACTTCCAGTTCTGGGGTAACCGTTACGTGCTCTCAAGGTGTCACCAAAATAGCAAGCTCATTTCCGGTTTGGGCATATACATCTTGAACAGGAACACATCTTTTCAAAATTGGGCTTTGCCAGCATTTAGTAGAGACTGCTTTGAACTTTGCGTACATATCCATTAATTATCCTCTCTCTCAAGTAGCTTGTAACTGTAGTCAGTGCATGGGGCAAAGATTAACTTGGAACTATTTTGATTTACTGGTTTATTGATCTTGACCAAGAATTCTTTTATTTGAAACTCTTCACTTAGAAAGTCAATTTGATAGCCTTTGCCCATTCATTTTGAAGGTGTCAGTTACAAGTGCTCTTGCCTGTGAATAATGGAGCTAAAAATACTAATAAATTAATTAGAATGTATTTATAAACCTAGTGGAAAGCCAAGAATGAAGTTGCTTTTCTAATGATTATCATACTGATCATTAACTGCTGAGAAAATGCCATTGTAGCAAGCGGAGAACACTGGTCAATTCCTCTGGTAATTGTAGAACTCCATCATTATGATTTTAATATTCTGGAAAGTAATTACTTACTCACACCATGTATTCACCGTGTGTGGTTGGGAATTCCGTGGTGAGACTAAGAACTCAAACTAAGATTAACTTACATATAAGATTCTTCCTTGTCAGTCAATGAGTGTTTAAAAGTAATTTGTGGTCTAGATTTATATTTATGCCTCGTCTTCTTACATGTTAATATCTAAGTGTTCTGGGCAGATTTATAGCAAAATGTTTGAATCTTTTCTTAGGGAAAAGGCTAGAGAGGGCCAGCACCTACCTGGGCAAAGGTCAGAGAATGTTTTGCCTAGAGAGCTTGCCATAATGGAATGTTGTCTTCTTCTAGGAAGCAAGCAGAATTAGCAGATTATGGCTGTTACTTTTCAGTGAGCTGTTAACCAAGGTGATTGTTTCTGTTTCTAGAGTTCAGTACCTGTCAGCAATGCTGAAAAGATAACTTTAGTAAATCTTGGTCAGAAATGCCTGCCTATCAATATCCCAAGTTACAGAAAGGCATATCAGGATGGCATGGCATCACAGAGCCCCGCTTCGGTTTTAAGGGGGGCTAGAACCCAGACAGCAGCATAGCCACTCTCCCCTTCTGTCCTTTCCTTCTCAGCCCTGCAGAAGAGCCCTTTCAGTCCTCATTGCTGGATTTGGGCCCCTCCTGTCTCTGTCACAGACCCCCAGCAGCAAGGTGGCCACCATAGCGTGGTGCCTGGTACCTTGGCATCTGACTAGTAGTAGTCTTAGTCTCTTAGTATTTTATAACTTCACTCAAAGCAATCATAAGATACATCTGTACAAGTTGAGGGAATGGCTTTAAATTCTTAGCAAATTCTTAGTCTTAATCAGATTAGGAATTGATTTTCTCATTGTTTTAAAAATTTTTAAAAGCCCATGGGCAAGCTAGTTGTTTTTTTTTATAAACAAGACAATTAGTGATGCATACTGAAAGTTGTTGAAAGAACATATTTCAGTGCTCAGGAGAGGGAGGAGTGGAGGAAGAGAGGATGAGCAAGAGAAAAAGAAAAGACAAGAAAAGAAACTGAGGAGGCAGGTGATGTTGACTTGTCTCACTGTAGTAATGGTTTCAAAATATGTCTGTCAAAATATGCTGTACATCTTAAGTATATTAAAGTTTTTTAAAAAAATATTTTAAATAAAAAAGGTTGCGGAGTGATTAAGGATTTAAAAAAACATGGATTGTGGTTCAACATTCTTTCCACTATGTCTTTTAGAAATACTAAGAGATCACTGATAAACATTTCACTTTGTAATGTCAGAAAGACAGAGGAGGACAAAAGAATTAGTGTTAATGTCTCTACATAGAAGGGAAAAACCATAGTCAGCAGTTAAATACTAAAATTAAGGTATATGGTAATAGTAGCTAATCAAAGCTATGTGTAGTACATGGTGGCTCACACCTGTAAACGCAGTGCTCGGGAGGCAGAGGCAGGATGACTGCTGAGTTCAAGGCTTGACTGGGCTACATAGTGAGCTCAGGGCCAGCCTGAACTACAAAGCGAGACCCTGTCTCAAAAAATAAATAAATAAATAAATAAATAAAAGCTATGTGTAGTTAGGCCAATACAACTTCAGATGCTATTCTTGTGAACACAAGCTGAAAGATATAAGTTACTATGACTGTGCTCTTTATTAGAATGTAAATTCTTTGAGAATAGGCACAGTGTTATATTTCTCTAACTTTTGAAGTTCACAGGTCAAGAGAAACACAACAGTGTCTCTTACCTATAGTATGAGGGGTGAAAATATCTGGCCTTTTTTCCCGGTACCTGCTACTCTGCAGAACTTACGTACAAGAGATATTCAGACATGTTCTCTTTTTTTGTTTGTTTATTTAGTCGTCTGTTTTGATGCCAAGATAAACTTTGATGACAATGCTGAATTCCGACAAAAGGAGATATTTGCTATGGATGACAAATCAGAGAATGAGCCCATCGAAAATGAAGCTGCCAGATACGACCTAAAATACATAGGACTAGATGGGAACATTGCCTGCTTTGGTAAGCAATTATATGCAAAGGGTTTGTACAGAATTTATCAACACTGGATTACTCAAGCCGCCGCGAACTCAGCAAGCCTCCTGTCAATGTTCATTTTTATCAGTGGTCACTGGTTGAAAGCAGTGTCTCAACTCTGGCACTATAGAGATTTTAGGTGGGATAATCCTTTGTCCCAGACGTTATATTTGGCAGCATTCCTAGCCTCTGGATGCTACTAACAGCCTCCAGTTTTGAAAATAGAACAAGTCTCCAAATGTCTGTAGTACACAGAATTACCTCAGTGGACCACCATTGATTTAACATATCTCGGTTAAACTTTGCTTAGTAAATCTCAGAATCTTTACTACTCAGGTCAGTGGTAATATGATAGAAACTATTGTGAAATTTGGGTTTAAAACAAAATTGCATTTTAAGATGAAGGAGAAGAGGACATAAAACTTTAATCATTTTACTAACATTTCAGATTTTGTAGTTCATATGGCAAAATACCTCATTCATTACACCAGTTTATTAATAAAAGAATTGATTCCATCATACTCATCTGAATTTGTGGAAATGGCTTATTCAGCCGAGATAAGAATGGGTCTGTAGAAGCAATACAATTTCAGTTATTGTCCACAGCTTATAGTGCTGAGATTTATGTGCGCCTGACTTAATTGCCCAAGACTGTGTTTCTGCTAGAAACAATTCATTGCACTGGAAACTAAGGTCTTCATCTGAATGGAATTAAAATAAAAAAGATTTGTTACTCATTAAGCCAATAGTATCATTGTATTCAGAACAGAGGAGATCTCATCCAGTAGTTTGCTGTTCAATACCATAGAAAATAGCATCCAATTAGCAAGTGATACCACAAGTTCTGGCTTTGTATTGCAGCAATAATTGTAATATGCCAGATCACTCACTTCCTTTTGATCCTGATATCCTAATGCACGCTCAATATTTGTAGGCGTTTGGGAAGGAAAAACTGTAATGATGGGTTTATAGCAAATTAAAGCCAGATTCTTTGTAGCCTCTATCAGACTATGCATATTTATCCAAGTGGCATTTTCTGAAATTATGATAATGTTTCATATTGCTTTAAGATCTTATGTGAGCTGTTTTTATTTTATTTGGTCTAGACATAGTTAATTTGCTCACAGTTCATAGGCTTGTGTAAGAAATCCAACCTCGAGAATTTCCACTGTGTTAAGATTTATTTTTGGCTTTCCAAGCTGAGGAAAGTAATTCTATATAATTAAGCTTAAGAAACAAAAGAAGTACAGTTGATCAATAAAACAGCTCTAGAAAACGAGAATGCCATTGTTAAACCTCCTTATTTGATTTCAGAAAAACTGTAAAGATGTTGGCATTTTGTAGTTCTAGTTTTCATAATGGGGCTGCTAAGAAACATTTCTTACACCAAAGAGGAAGAAAGGGGTCAGGATGTTGTCTTTGGCACTATCATCCATGCCTTTGTTCTCTGCGCCTATCTGGCTAACACCACGTAAATGTAGAGTGTTGCACTAAGTGAGCCCTGTTGAAGTGGGGGCTCTGGGGTTCAGTCCCAGAGGGATGTCACACTCCAAGGTGCGTATTTTCAGCAAGCAACATTTTTCAAAATTTTACTTTCTCCTGACGTCTCTTAAAGTCCTACCAATTTCTCATAGCCTTTTCCTCTCATTTCAAATTCTCTTCAACGCTCTTTACTACTAATCCAAATTGCTTAGTTCCTTAACTCTTCTTTCTTCTTGTTTCCTAGATTGATTTAACAACTCAAAACAGTTTTCTGATTTCAGTCTTCTCATTTATTCTTCGCATGCACATTTCCTTGATTCGTTGTCATAAAAGTAGAAGCACTACCTGGTTGAACTGAATTCCAAACAGGGTACAATAATAAGGCTCTCTTTTGGTGATACTGGGGAGGACAGTGTTAATGTGCCCATTCTTATTACTAAATTTACCTTGTCTTGTGTGTCGTTCACTTCTTACAGTGAATGGTGCCGGACTGGCCATGGCTACTTGTGACATCATTTTTCTAAATGGTGGGAAGCCAGCGAACTTCCTGGATCTAGGAGGCGGCGTAAAGGAGTCTCAGGTGTATCAAGCATTCAAGTTGCTCACATCGGATCCTAAGGTAAAGTCTTTCTTTGTAGGGAGATGAGCTGTTTTCTGATTTCTCACCACCAAGAGCTACCTGTGTCCTACTATGGAGGACGAATAAACCAACACGTGCCTTGCAGTCCTAGGTGGGAAACCTGCCGTCTGCTCTTGCCATACACGGTGATGTAAGTCATCTTGGGTAAAAGATTTGTATGCAGCTACCAAAAGCTCACTTCAGACGCTGTGCTTACAAAGGCTGGGCAAGTAGAAGGAAGTGAAAAGGGCATAATGTGTGAAGCAAAGAAGCCTTGGTTGGCATGAAATGTAATAGAGTATTTCACAGCAATTTCTGTAGCCCTGTGCCCACTTGAGTTAAAGAGGACTCAGCCTCACATTCCCTTCCATACCAGAGTGTAGCTACCGCACCCATGATGGGTACATTATAGGCATTCAGGAAATACTTGATCAGTTAGTTTAGTCACAAGGTAAATGCCAGTTTGCTTTGTTTCAATTCTATTTGCTCAGTTGTCCATATCGAGGTTGAAATTAATGCTCATTATATAGTATATCTAGTTTTTTAAAAAAGTGATGTACATGTTTCTCATTTAAATTTTTTACAGACTGATAAGGTAGGTATGTGTCACAGTCATTTGAAGTGAAATGCTGAGAGTCGATGTTAGAGTATCTCTCTAAAAAAAATGTTCTTTGTTACTAACATATTTGAAGACATGGGAAATCTGAACCAGCAACCAGAAGATCACACATGAATGTCGTGCCAGAGTTGCCACCTCCCAGATAGACTCTGAACTTAATTTGGAAGCTTTCTCTTAGTAAATATACAGACAATAGTCGATTATGGTTCACTTGCATAAAGTTTTGTTTTATGTTGGTAGCATGATTTCCTAAGAGTTCTTGTTACCTAAATGTGATTTACCTCATATTTATGCGTTTTTATTCTGACTTACAAAATAAATGGTAATATATTATTAACTACTTATCTTCAGCTGTGAGAAAATATATTTGCAGAAGAGTTTTTTCTTTACCTAAGCACATTCCTTCCATTAGGCAAAACTATTACCAGTTTCTCTTGCATCACTTATTAATTCATTCACCCTTCCTACTTCTGTCTAAGGGAAGAATCATTTTGCTCCCGAAGATTCCCAAACTAATTGAAATAAATATCACGGACATGACACACAGCTTCTCTGGCTGCTTGAACTACAAACTACCCACGGGACAGATGCCTGCAATAAAATACTTTTAGCATCTGCTGAAAGTCAGTGCTAATAATGGCGAGCCATCAAGGGATTAAATCCGCCAGAACAATCATAGGGTTTTCTTCAAAATATCTTTTCTTCGTGGTTGATCTTGAATTTTAATTCTGTAAAAGTACAGATTACAGTGGGATGAAAAATCACTTGCAGAACCATTTTTGTTATTGTTTTTTAAATATCCACTTTAAACAGTTTGGCTTTACCTTATGGAATATTTTCCAGTGCTTGGAGTATTTAAAGTGTTTTGAGATTGGCTGTCATTTGGGTAGAGAAAGAAATGTTGGAGTTATTTCCTTGTGCTATATCAGGAAAATGAATGCATAGCTCATCTTGCAGTATATTTTCCAGATTCTGAAATTGCATAGCCAGTTAAAAAGCATGGAAATGCAACGGGTATTTTCAATTCTGGCATTGTTTCACACAACTCAGAGCATAGAGTCTAAAAAATAGTACACATGAGTTGATTTGGTTTTGCAAGGAAACTGGTTGTAGTTCTGGCAGGAATTACATTAAGTAGAACCCTTTCTACCTGCCAAAACAGAGTTTCCCGAGAGCCCAAAGCTAATTATTTCAAAGGTATTGATTTTCTTGTTAGAGATAAGAATTAGTTGAATACACTGAAACTCAAAATTGCAAAAGGCCTGTTAATGGTAAACTTAAATCAACTGAAACATGCAGCCACTTGTTTGTCATATATAAAACATAATTCTATCGACAGGTAATAAAACACAGCATCTTTGAAGAGTAATACTTCATACTGACATGTTTCCAGTCATGTCAATCAAAGAGATGAAATTTATATTTCTTTTGCACATCTATAAATGCTTATTTTCATTTGACTCCAACACAAACATCTTTACAATGAATGTGCTTCTCATTTGCTTACAATATATAAAACAGTTTTTCTCCCACACTAAAATGAGGGTCTTTTCAAGATAGCTACTTACTAAACTGGATTCACATGCAGTATATCACTAAATATTTTATAATTCTCTTTATTTTTCAGCTGGCCTCGATATGAGAGAAAGTTAATAAAATTTGCTCTGTTGGTGGTAGAACAGATCTGATCTACTTCATTTTAATTTAAAGAGTTCTAAACACCACCATTCTTGAACTCATGAGTAAAAATGGCATAAAATAAGAAATACAGGTTTGATATTGTAATAATCTGTTAAGAATTTGAGCACATTTAAAGCAAAAATACAACCTAACATTTCATTGGTCTTTTTTCTTAAGTTATGCTCGGCCTTGCATTTTTAATTTTGAATTTAGAATTCCAGAGGTGCACTACATTATAGAAAAACATCAGAACTATATAAAACATCTTATGCACATGAATTTAAAAAGAGGGGCAAGTGGCATGCATCTCACCAGCACCTTCTCCTCTCTTAGCTGAAGTGGAAGCCTGACTTTGCAAAACAACAGTAAGGGAGTGAGTGGTGTTGGGGAGGCACTGTGCCCGATCTGACTGGGCTTCCCGGCTCACAGCCAGCCTAGAGTGCCGATTTTAGGGCCTGTGAGATGTCCATGAGGAGATACGCTACCCAGGCACCGAATCAGTGGCGGGTGGAAAGGGTTCTGAGGCTCTGGAGCCTGACTGTATGAGTTTTACTCTGTCCTTGATGCTTAGGGCTGTAGGTTCCTGGGCAGGTTTGTTATTCATTTATTTATTCATTTGGTGGTCCTGGGGATCGACTGAGGACCTTGCACTTGTGAGGCAGACAGGGCGCTACTGAACTAAATGCCCAGTTTTTGTTTTGTTTTTCTGGGCATATTATTTAACTTGTATGTGCCTCGCTTTCCCCTCATTTACAGAGGGCGCAGTCATTGTATTCTCATGAGTGGGTTGTTTAGTTACATGAATGGGATCACGTGCATACAAGTTTCCCACTTAAAGTTTCCCACAATACTTTTTATATGGTGGTATCATTTATGAAATGTAAGGCCCTTTTATAGGTAGCCCATCCACAGAGCAGCACGGGTAGCCTCCTGGATGCCTCCACATCCTTCCTTCCAAAAGGCAGCCACTGACCTGATTTCTAATACCACAGATTTGTTTGTACCTGCTTTTAACTTAATGTCATTGGAATCATGCTCTGTGTCCTGATCAGTGCTTGCCACTTTTCACGTAACTTCATCTCGTGTGTGGCTCACTCTGTTTAATCTTAGCCATCCCCATATGTGTGTAACAGTATCTCGTTGTTTTACTGCTTTTGCTTCATAACTAAAGAGGTTGAGCATATTCCCTGTATTCATACCTTCATTAGTCATTTGAATATACTCTTTCAACTTCTTTTGATTCATTGAGGTAAAGAAGACATGAAAATAATACCCCAAAGCATTGCCAATTCTGCAGACATTTTAATACGTAGTGAAAACTACAATTTGTGTTATCTTCCATTGAGTTCTTAATGTTTGTTGGAACTTTTTTTTTGTATAATTGATATTTATATTTAGGTTATATAACCATGTTTGTAGAGATATACACATTGTGAAATGACTAATACAATCAAGATGATTAACACATTCATCATCCCTTCATATATTTAAGCAATTCTTGATTTCTCTGCTTAGAAGCATTTTAATAGCCAAAATTTAAAATATAGAGTACATAATTCTTTATCATTTCTAAAATTCAGATTAAATGGTGCATCTACAAAAATGGCAGGTGTCTGGAACAGGTTTATTGCTGTTCAGTGTTACTGCGTATATTATTCTGAAACTGATGGAAAATTTGATGCAGTCATTGAAGTAATTTCCTAAGAAAATGTAGTTTATTAAAGGGAAAATTAAATTCCAGTTTGAAAGAATCACACAATATCATTTGTTTTAAATTGGGGAAGAGGCTAGTCATTATAGCTCTATGGTATATACTTCAGATCTTTTTTTTTTTTCTTTTTTTTTTTTTTGAGACAGGTTCTCACTTTGTAGTTCAGGCTGGCCCTGAGGTCACTATGTTGCCCAGGCAGGCCTCGAACTCAGCAATCCTCCTGCCTCTGCCTCCCGAGGGCTGGGATGACAGGTGTGAGCCACCACGCCTGGCACTGTGGTATGTGGTACTGATTGCTGGTGGGCGTGAGTCACCACACCCAGCATTGTATGTGATTACCAGGATCGAATTCAGGACCTTGCACTTGCGAGGCAGGCACTGGAACCACTGAGCTAAATCTCTGGCCCTATACTTCAGATCTTTGATTTTGAGACCAGAGGATATTGTGGGCCATGTTTACAGTATGAAGTTTATGCAAATGATGCTTTGTTTTAGTAAATGGATTTTAGGATTCATGTGTGCTATATATTTCATTTTAAAATTATTATATATTTAGAGTATATTTAAGTACAGATCAGAATATTTGTAAACTTTAACTCCTATTTTTATCAGAGGCATGGAGCTATTTCAAAATAAACCAAGATATTTTCACATTTTAAAGTTTATTTGAACAAAGGACAACTCTTGAATTAGGCAGCTCTAGAACAGAAGTGGTTCTTGGGCTCCACTGAGGGAAGGCAAAGAGAAAGATTTTCAAGTCTGAATGCTGAAATAGAGCAAAGAAAATATTTGCTTGATGGCAGTCCTGCAGTCCCCTTATTTGATCTATCTTGATGGAGATTCCTATCTAGAAGATGGTAAATTGCTCGGTGGCTTTGGTTCGAGTTCTGGAATTGGACAGTGTTGAGGTCCCTGGCAAGTCAGTGACTGTGTGACAGATGTCCACCAGGCCCAGCCTCTTTTTTAATTTATTTTAACAAAGCAGGACCTATTTTGCTACATCATTGTTGAAATATCACAAATGGATATTTACTTTTGAGGGTGATAGTGTTCTTGTAGGAGTTTATTTTCAAATTTAGTAGCAAAACTGTTTATAGCAGGAACATTAGTTTTGAAAGGACTACCTTAGCTTCTTAATTTTACAGGCTTGTTCGAAAACAGATTTTAAGTTCATATGGAGTTGAAAAAATCAGAATTTCAGGCAGCCATTTTTTGTTGTGATAGTCTACTTGACAGTAGAGTCAAAGAAGAATAAATTGATTGTACGTTTATGAATTTGTAACACATTCTTTAGTCTCCTCTTCACTTAGAAGAGCCTTTGTTACTTTAAAGCATGTTTCCTTGTTTAATTGATATATAATCACAAATGATAGGGTACATTATGTTGCTTCACTACATGTATCGAATGTGTAGTGGTCAAAGCAGGAAGGAATGGTGCCCCCTGCTCAGGGCCCTACTCTGTGGAAGCCGGAGGATGGAAAAACCCTCAGCCTTGGCCTCTTCGCCTACTTGCTGAGATGTCTTCCCTCCTGCTATGAATTGTTTTAAGTGTGTTTCTTTTCCAGTTGTTCAGGTGATGAAAATTTCCAAGAGTGGCTAGTTCTCCATGCCCATCTCTCTGTGTCACCCACCAGTACTTCTCAGGGATAGCGAAGATTTAGCATTTGGTTCCCGTCTCGCACACAATCTGTGCTTCTGAGAGATGCTGCATTTTCAAAACATCCTTAATGGAACATTCTAAATCTATTTTCATGCCTCTTACTGACATACCTTCAGAAACAATCAAAAATAAGGTTGTGCTCTCTACTCTGCTTCACAGAATTCAGATCTTAATGAGCCGTATTTTCTTTCATCAAAATGATTTAAAGAATTTGACAAACTTTGTTATTAGTCCCACCTGTTCAGTAATTGATTATGAATCATAAGGTAGAAGCCTTTCTAGACTGTTAAAGAGAGATGACCCACTAATCAGATTATACTGTCAAGCGGAGTGGACATACATCATTAATAGAAAGTCAAGGTTTGAAGTTTTTAAAATGTTACTGCGTTGAGCGAGAAAAAAGTGATTGGATGCTGCCATTAGAAAATAGAGCATTTTCTACCAAGACAATCAAATAATGGCCGGAAATGGTTAGGAATTCTGAATGTTACAGATAACGAAATGGCAAGACATCAGAAAATTTAACTATTCTCATTTTTGAGTTGTTATTTGGAAAATTATTGTAAAGAATAAGACTAGAAATTTGCATTTCAGACACACGAGAACTTGTTCAGACATGGATGTCTGTGAAAGACTATGATTCTCTGCGGTGGCCTGAAGGTTCGCTGTGGTCCCTTGAGCTGAGCCCGCCTGGAGGCAGGAGCCTAAGGATAACTGCGTCCTGCTTCAGTCACTGCCAGGGAATTAGGAGTTAGGGGTCGTCTTGTTCTGAAATGACAGGTCCATATGGTCTGGCTGAAAAACTGGCTTGATTCTGTGATTTGTTAAAATAGTCATTTTTCTTTGTTTTAGAGTATTGTACAAATGCTGTCCCCTTTTTATAATTATTAAGGGAAAAGAAATATAGAAAAGTATATTTAAGTAGGTCAAATTTTATATATGTATATATATATATATATACATATATACCTTTTGAAGAATGAATGCATAATTTTGAGAGAACCAGTATCATGTAATTGACAATAGTATACAGTGGCTTTTCATTTTTTGTGTTTCCTTCTGTTCTTGAACAATTCTCTCCAACCTTTCCAGTAGCTTATGTGGATATACAGTTTGACTTAGTTTGTTTTGTTTCTTGGTATTCTGGATGTTTCAATTTAAAGCTGCTGTAAAGCTCCTTTTACTCATAACTTTATGTACAGCTCAGGTTATTCATTTAGATAAATTTCTTAAAAACACAAGATAAAGCATGTGAGATTTTAAGGTTTCCACAATTATTTCTGAATTACATCAGTGCTATTTGAGGACCGTAATGGGGCTGTCACCAGCAAGAAAAGTGTCCATTTCCTGTCAGTTTTGGCCATCACTACTGTTACTGTTTGCCAAAGTGGTTATGTTTTATTGCTTCTTTTATCCTGCCTATTTGTGTCTTTGATCCATTCACGAGCGAGAGTTCATTGTTATGTCATTCCTTTCATGTGATTTTTAGGACAGGAGGGTTGCAGGTTTGAAGGAGTAGGCCATTCTTATATACATCATCACTATTTCTTTCTGTTTCTCCCCTTTTGTGCACATGTGTGATGTCTCCTATTAGATTATGTGTATTGAAAGTACATATTATGTAGCATGTATTGAAACATTATTTTGTGATAATTTTCACATTCTTGTGAAACTTTTATTGAGACATCTAAATTCTTTTAAATGAACCCGCATACTGTTTTAAAAATCTCAAGACAGAAGATGACGCTCTGGTCACCTCTTACCACTCAGCGAAAATTTCTCTCAGTCTGATGTGAGGCATGATGAATATTGTGATTTGAAATGGCATGTCCCTCCACTTGGTAATAAGGTTCCTTTTTATTTCCGAGGAATGATTTTAGAAGTATTGAATGATTTTTTTTTTATTGAAGGGGGTTCGTAGTGTACTTGATCCTCATTATTCACTGACTCTGTGTTTAGAAAATTGCCTGTGTGGTACAATTTGTTTGTAGCACCAGAAGTCACTTAGAATCCAGTAGCACTGTCAGGGTCATTCCAAGAGCGCACGGCGTGCTGGAAGTTCCTATCTAGGTCCACATCCCTAGCCAAGGGTCCACATGGCGGTCCTTGACCTTGTTGTTTTGCTTTGTTAGAGTGAACAAATGTCTTCTTCCACAGACTCTTTAGTGCCTTATTATTGATGCTTTTATCTTTGTATGTGTATGTGTGACTTCATTGTTGGCACGTAAGCATAGTGTTGAAGTGCGGTCTGGTGTCCCTATGCCGAAGAAGGCCGTGGTTTGCTTTCCAGAGGGAGCACAGGTGTTGGACAAGCATTGTTCAGGCATGAGTACTAGGGCTGTTGGTCATGAGTTCAGCGTTAATGAGTTAACAAGACGGAATAAGGTGGGCTTAAACAGAAACACACATAAAACAAGATCGCAAGATGATGATGGACACACTGTAACCAGGCGCTCATTGGAACCTGGCCCTGTATTTCTCCTAAGTGCAGTGATTCTGTATTCGCTATCTCAGGGTTTGTAGATTGTATGTACTATAGATAAAGAGAATTGCCTGTGCATCTGTTGCCTGTAAGTATGGGTGGCCCTTCAGAGATGCTATGACACAGAAACTCCATTTTCTCTTTTCATGAAACCATAGGCACTCTGAGCCTGAATGGAAATTGGAAAATGTTTTCCTTTTATAATTTATTTTTATTTCATTCCCAAAAGGAAAGATTTGATGGTGGCAGCCTAATAGTTGCCTATAATGCATTTAGATATCTTTTCCTCATACCTTTGGATGAGCAAATGAAGTTTGAAGAAACTTTAGTTTTTTACTTTTCAATTAAGAATTATTTTCTTACAGATTTTCATCTTTCTTCATACTTTTTGATATATGTTTGTATCTTTTATAGGTTTACAGTTCCAACTAAAAGTTTGAGATAAAAAAAGTTCCTGATTTTATTACCATAATACAACCACTGTTAATAATTTTTTGGAATTTTCTCTCAGGATTATCTCTTATTACATGATAAGCATATTCCCGGTGTTGTTATTGGTTTGTCTCTGTGACCATCATTGTTATTTGAAGTATCAAATACCAGCCAATTTAAAATCATCTTGTTATTTAAAATGTTATTTAAAGAAAAGTGACAGCAGAGAACAGTGCAGTTAACCAGCAAAGGCAATAGTAACAAGTGTGAAAAGCATTGTGGGAGGTACAGAAGATTTCAGGAACAGTAAAAAAAGAAAAACAACATAATTTAGGGCAAAGCTAGATACTTCTTGAATATTTTATCCATTTCCCACAAGGGACTATGGATTTATAGTTCCTTAATGTCTGATACAATCACTCAGAGTTGCCCAGATGTTGAACTACCTATGAATTTCAAAGATGCCTTTTATTAACTTTTCCCATCTCTGCGACGAAACCACCTGACACCCACAACCTAAGAAAGTGAGATTAATTTTAACTTCGAGTTTCAAAGGCTTCTGCTCGTGGCCGGCTGGCTCCGAGGCAGAAGGAAGGCCTGAGGAGGAAGGCTGCCCAGCCGCTGCGGTGAAGGGCGGAGACTGCGGAGGGCCGGAGCGAGGCTCACCCCGCGCCCCGCCTCTCCCGGCGCGGCCGCTCCCAGGGCACGGGCGACCCGCGCCCCGTCATCCGGCGCCGCCCCAAGGCCTCCCCGAGCACGCGCAGCGCTTCGGAGGACATTCCCGTCCGGGCAGGACCGGCCTAGCGCCCCTTCCGCTGGTTCAGTTCCCGGCTGGGTAGAGCGAGCTGACGAGAGAATCGAGACTGAGACAGGCCGCAGGGAGAAAAGAAACCTTGATTTTTCCCTGCTCCTTCTTGCTGGGGTTCGGGAATGAATTGTTTTACTAAAGGATCTTGTAAAAACAAACTTTTCTATGAATTCTCACCAAACTTTCTCTTTGTTAAGCAGCAGGACATTCCGTGTGAACTTCTAAACTGTGTCGTTTAAAAATGAGATGTCCCTTCAGTGGCAAATTGTGCTGACCTCCCTTTTCTTTCCCTTGTGATATTTACAGTTCATAGTACTCACGGCTTGATTATCTCGTATTGTTCACTTTCCAAGTTCTATAAATTTGCTCAGACAAATTGCCTTGTTTGCCCCCTCTTATATTCTTCTTGATACTTTACCAATAGAATTTTAATTTCTTCCATATCCTTTAAAAATAGCTTAGGGTCTAGTTCTTGCTTGAGTTGCTCCCCTTCTCACTCATCTCTTGGTTTATTCCACTCCTGTTGTTCCTTCCTCACGTCTTATCCCTATGCTTGTGTATAGAAGTAAGTTCTTTAAAATGTTTTATCACAACATTTGTCTGCTCGGTCCGTATTTCTTTATTGCCACATCAGTCATCTAGCTGGATGTTCTCAGCTGGGAAGAAAGGCATCATAAGTTAGTAAGTTGTCCTGCGGAAGCCATTCCATTGCCAGGCTGGAAGCCAGTAGTCTTATCTGGCAAGACCCTGTGATATAATAGGAAAGCCTGGCAGGGAGCTTAGTCTCGAACTAGCCTTTCCCCTCAAGGTCAAGCAAGAGGAAGGAAGGCTGTTTTTACCAAAGATAAGATGAGGTCCCATTGACCAGGCAGAGGCAGTATCTGAAAATTACAGCTCTACAAGGAGAAGTGTAGATATAGTATCAGGGCCTTAACTGAAAGAAGTATGTTGGCAGATATAGTAACAAGAGGAAATAGCATAGGAAGAAGTTCCCAATCAGCCTTTAAGGAATTATTTTAACAAGTAGCCAAAAAAAAAAAAAATAGCTAAAGAAAAAGTTCCAAAGTAACCTATGTCCTCCTCTACTGGCTGGGTCAAGTTCATTGCCTGCAGAGCTTGGTTCTAGGGAGAGTCCAATACTAGGTAGGTAATTAAGGCAAGAGCTTAGTCATGGGAACAAATCAGTTGTCCCCTGTGAAGTCCAGGTCAGCCTACGTGAAGTCTGACTTTGGCAGGGTAGGGGAGTCCCTGGCGTGTTGGGGGTCAGGAGAAGCCCTTCGGACCGCATGGTGATTCAGCTGTACAGAGTCATCAACCCAGCAGGACTCTGTGAAGTATCTAATGTGCTGAGCACTTGGTTGGGCCCTGAGAGTAAAGCCATGAATGAAACAGGCCCGTCCTCCCGGGGCTGCCGTGTCAGAGGGAGAAGAGAGGCCTTAAAACTGATGAGTAAACAAATACATAAGGTGACACAAAGAGCTAATGCTGAGCATTCACTGGTAATACTGTACTTGCCAGGTGAAAACATAAAAACAAAAGGGAGCTTGAGAATGCGTGAAGTTTGTTGTCCCTGAGCGATTTCCTCCAGTGGCCTCTCTGAGAGTTTGCCTTGCGGAAATACTGTAGCTCGTACATGGTACGAACTTGGGGATTGTGGTCCCGACACGAATGTTACCCGTGAGACCGTCTGTACAATTCTTACTGCCACTGGGGCTGCCCTCCTTTCCCATGTCTTTATGTCACTGATTCTTTACCAGGATGTCCTAAGCAAAATAACATTAATGCTCAGAGAGAAAGGAGGAAACTTTGTTCGTTTGAATAGTTGATGCTGCACTTTTACCCTAATTAGGATGGCACCTCTCACAATTAGAGGACTTTTCTGAACACGCCGGGGTATTTTATCTGCATATCCAGCACCAGAGTCTCCTGAGGACGCTCCTTTACCACCTTTGAGGTCTTACGAAATGGAGCACATCGAACATACATATTAGCATTCCCAAGGGCCAGCTGGCACAAATCCAAGTTAATTATTTTTCTTCAGCTTATCTGTTCTTTCATTAATCGTTATCGGTAAGCATTCTTGACACATCCCTTTTTTGCAATTAGAGCTCAGTAGAGTCTTTTTAGGCAAACATCGAGGTGTCTGCCATAATACTCAGAGGCCTTAGGATCATAAACAGTGAACAGATAATCCTCCTGGAACTTTAACCCTTAATGGTCTAGATGTTGCTTGCTTATTCATCTTCAGTGGTAAGTTTCTCTCAGAGATGAAAGTGACTTAGAAAATTTAGTGTGTCATTGTGACCCAAGGCTCTTGCGATTTGGGTAGAAGGTAGGAAAAGAAATCCCCACTTCCTAGTGTATTTCTGTGATGATTTTTGGTTTTTGTCTGTGTTTGATGACTTGTGATCAGGTTTCAGGAGTGGAGCTGATCCTCCATTAGGCCAGACTACCAGGTAATTCATTCACATGCTCCCCTGCTAGAGAAAAGAAGTTTTTTATATTCAGGTGAGAAGAGTAAAATAATCAAAAGTAAAACATACAAGAGTGAAGCAGCACGGGAAGAAACTCACCGCTGCAGGAGCACATTCTGTGGCCCAGCTCTTCGTACAGGTGCAGTCCTGAGAAGGAGGACTGTTGACAGTCGCACCACTGACCACACAGTGCCCAGTACTGCGGGCAGAGATGAGAGCCGCACCGCCGTTCTCGTGCCAATCTGAGCGCCTGGTCGACACGACTCACTGCTGCATCCACCAGCAGTCAGCAGACATTTCTGATCACCATGTCACATCTAGATGAAGCAAGCATCGAATCACCCAGTGTTCACCGCTGCCAGTTCTAGTAGAAGGATCCTCATTCATCCACTCACTTTCACCGTATTCAGCCATTTATTACCGCGGAAGGCAGAGGTCCTCTATAGTCTGCTTAGAGCTCAGCAAAGATCCTCACCGAGTACCTTTTCTGTTCAGGGGTGTGTGCAGGGTCTGTGTTCACCAGATCATCTCTGGAGCCTTCCTGCTCACAGTGGCAGCTGTGGGACAGTTTGCGTTTGTCTCAGCTGGAGAAGAGGGCGGGTATCTTTACAAATGCAAATTTCTCTAGAAATTACGGATTCAGAGAGCTTTCACGCAAACCCAGGTGGTTCCTACACAGGTTAGAGTTCGTGAAACTTTGGCCTCTGACCATGTAGGGAAATTATATTCTGCAGCTGAATTTTCCTGTTTTTGTAAGTAGAGTTTTATTGGAACAAAGATTTGTACGTGAATTTTCTTGTGAGTTGAGTATCTATGGCTGAGACCTCCTTGCCACACTGCTCAAAGTGTGGTGCTGACTGGTGCCAGTGTGTCACCCAGTGCCAGTCTGTGACTACTTTGTTTTAGATTTGTAAGTACAGAAACCACACATACGCATTTAGAGACTTTCATTGTAAATTGCCATTACCAGGCTATACAAATAGAAGATGAAATTTATTTATTTTTGAGACAGGGTCTTGCTTTTTATAGTTCAGGCTGGCCCTGAGCTCACTATGGAGCCCAGGCAAGCCTTGAACTCAGCAATCCTCCTGCCTCTTCCTCCTGAGTTGCTGGGATGACAGGCGTGAGCCACCACACCCGGCACTGTGGTATGTGGTACTGATTGCTGGTGGGCGTGAGTCTCCACGCCCAGCATTCTATGTGGTTACCGGGATCGAACTCAGGACCTTGCGCTTGTGAGGCAGGCGCCGGAACCACTGAGCTAACCCTCCGGCCCTCTCTTGCCCCTTTTTAAGTACTTGTTCATTTTCCTGTCATCTTGGCGAAGACATCAAATTTGACACCTTCTTTCCATACGGGCCCCCTTGGGCACCGCCCCCCAAGGCTTGTCTCCCATCCGAACCCTCTCAGACCGCAGGGATTCCCCGGGGGAGGGACCCTTTGTGGACAGTGTGCTCCAGGAGTCTGTGTCCCTCAATACCTCCTGAAAGCCCGTGCCAGTGAGACCCAGCTGCGAAGCCGTGTGATGTTCCTTGCTTGTTGGGGGCTCAGCTCCTACAGCCCCGCTGTCGTGTGACACACTGTTCCTGGAAGCGTCGCCCGCGTCCTGTTGGGCTGCCGGTCGGCCCTCCACGCGACCTCGCACCGACTGAGACTCCCGCGTGCGGTGAGGTGCTGCCGCCTCCCCAGTGAGAGCGAGTTGCTCCTCCTGTGGGGCCGCCCGAGTTCGCCTGCGGGGCTGATGGCCAGTGACGCCGGCGGACGCAGGGCTGGGCCCCGCGCCGGCCAGACAGTCGCCCCCGCCGTGCGCTTTCTGCACCACATTCTGCCGTGGGCTCAACTCCTCTCCCACCTGTCTGTCCCTTTACTTGTATGTGCCAGCACCTTTTGTATTTTCAGATTTTCCTCTTCATCCGTTTCTGTGCCAGAACGCCTCCCTGAGACTCTGCAGACACTATCCGCTTCTCAAGTGGCTTTTCTGTCCAAATGAAAACTAAGGATAATCTTCTAGTTAATCATCAATTGGGTTTATAAATGTATTTTCTGATCAGCTCCCTCATGGAGAATTTCTATTTTCCTTGTCTCTGAAGGTTGACTGCAAGTTGTATAATTTTCAAGTGACTTTCTATAAACTTTATAAAATTACCTTGTCTTGCACTTAGTCACTGAAGTAAATCTAATTCATTTTTGTCTCCATTAAGTTAACATCAACTACTTCTTTTCACAAGAGATTTCTTTCCTATTATTGTTCTTCATGCATTTAATCTCTCCCAGTGCTTTTCTTCTTCCCTCTTGATTTGTAAGTGTTTTGCTGTGATTTAGTCTCTAGTCTCTTCTTGTTACAGAATACAACTTTCATTTGCTGTCTGGCCTCTTTGTGATATCTGGGGAAAGGGAAGTTGTCAGATCATTTAGTATGTAACATGTCATGACAATATGGAGTTTTGAGGTGGAGATAGTGAATCAACTCTATGTTTGGCCAAAAAAAAAAATAATTCATAACATGTGGTTGCTGAATTTTCCTTTGGTAAGTAGAAAGAATGCAAAAACATCACACTTTTTTAAAATAAACAATTCATTGTTTCTCTACCTTCATAAGTGTTTGTGGCTACACTTCTTTCATAGGCTGTTGTAGGGAATCAGAATGAAACATTCTCTAGTTTCTAGACAGATCATCTTGTCATCTCTTACTTACATGTTTTTCTTTTCTTTCCTGTGTTCAGTATCAAAATGAGATCCCAGTGCTTTTTCTTCCACCTTCAGCATTGTATCATGTGTTCATGTTTCTCTTCCATCATGGGACAGAGAAGAACCAGGCCATGACCTGCTTTCATTCCTGTCTGTAAGCCCTGTCCATTGCTAGCTGACAGGGGCCAGCTAACATGTTCATACCTCATATGAGGGTGAGGCCCAAGACCGTTTCATAAAGGAAAATATTTTTATAACCAATATTAGCTTGAAAATTTGTTTCGGTTATGTGATGAGTCGCTGCTTTTCAGGGGTAGGTAGATCACATCCCTTCCCACCACGCATAGGAGTTTCTGCACTTTGATAGAACATGGGGTCACCCACTAGATGTTGCTCCATAAATTTGGCTCTTTCTTCCCAGCTTGCATTGTCCCTGCATCTTTACAGTGGGAGGCACATAAATGTGCCATGTGATGAGGTGAACTAAATAGCATGCTAACGGAGCTGTGGGGAGGGCCAGGAAGTCCTTGCTTGTAGTTAAAGGTTAGTTGAGTTCTCGTTCAGTAGGTTTCTGGCCATATGACCTTGGGCAAGTTAAATAATCTCTCTGTACCTCATTTATTTCACCTGGCAAATGGACTTAATAACAAGGTATTTAATGAAATAACACATGATGTTCTCAGCACAGCGTTTTATACTTTGTAGTCCTCCCATGACAACAGTGAAAGTGGTGGCCGTCTCAGGAAAAAAAGGTGCTGGGGACATTTGTTGGCTGTAGCCAAGTGGCCTCTCCTATAGGACTGAGCATGTACATAGTATCTAGTTGATAAAAAAAAAAAATCTCTCGGGATTGAGCTGGGGATTTAGCTCAAGTGGCACCATGCTAACTTTGGATGCACAAGGGCCTGAGTTCGATCCCCAGTACTGCCAAAAAAAAAAAAAAAAATCTACCTAATCTATTTGTGCCTTAATATCTTCACTTGTAAAATCGCTATAACAGTTCTTAAAGTTTGCGTTGGTGAATAATTTTTTTCAATTTAATGAATAATTTTATAATAGTTCTGCTACATAGTACCTATATAAGGGTTACCTGGTATTATTTTCATTTCATTCGTTTACTCTGTTATAGTTAATTTGTCTCATTCAACAGCATAATTATTCTGTGCTGTATTTCTGCTGCTCTGTAGCATGTGGGAGTGGGATGTGCTGAGCAAAGCAGGAACCATCTGCACTAGGCAGTGCCCCAGAGCGTACGCACACAGCACAGGGGTGTACAGGAGGGTTTGCATATATCTGTGGGTTTCAGAGCATAGCATCTGTTCAGGGGGACTTCCAGTAGTTATTCTGGTTTTAGGAATTTCAAGGTAATGTTTTAAAAAGCCTCATAGCTTTCCATAGGAACCGAAGCCAAGCATGCAATCAGCCATCTCTGGTTTTGCTAAGTATGGACTCATGTAAAATACCTATGGTTAAAAATACGCTTCAGTTTTAGTTTTCACTGTCCTGACTTCCTTTGCTTGTTTTGGTCCCTGGACAGTGTTGCTGCTGTCTCAGGCCGAATGCATCGCCTTGCTTGGGAGGTGTGCTAGTGGAAGGACGCTGCAGACCAGATCTGTTCTCTGTCTCCCTGACAGTGAGCTCAACTCTTGACTTCTGAGAATCAACTTATACAATTGCTAAAATGGACCCTATAAATTAGGTACATGTCAATTGAATGCTATTGAAATTTTAAGCAGATAGACAAGAGGAAAGAATATTCCAGTTGTGTTTTTAAGAGATTATTTCTGTGTCTTGCCCCAACAGAGTTAACATTCCAGGCTGTATTTTGGGTTTCTAACTACAGGTTTTCAAAAGAAAAAAAAAAAACATCAATTATAGAATAGAAAGAGGGAGAAGTTCTTGGGAAAGATGCATGTAAAGTCATTGCCTCATAGTTAGTGGTAGAGCCTCAGTACATCATGGTCAATGAATCATGTGCCTTAAAGGTTTAGGACTCCAGGAGTATCTTTACGTTGAAAGCACACAGAAAGCCAGATTACAGTGGGTGGCTAGTTTCAGGGCCTCCTAGGGTCTGTAGCTCCTGCTTGTGCTCACAGGGTGTCGCTGTTTGGTGGTGTGAGCTCTGGATTGTGCCGTTTTCGCCTTGAGTCAGAACTTCTAAGCATTACTCTGTCGCTGGAGGAGACACTGTAGGAACTTATTGCAATAAGGAAAACAAATTCACTTTTCTTACAGAAGAGGGGAGAAGCCCAACTCTTTTCATTGGTGAATCTTTAATGTGAGTTAGAGATTATAATTTTAGTTAAGAGATTAGATCATTTTTACTCTTCCTGTTTTGCTATAATACAAAGTAGAATTAACTAAGTCCTCTTCCTACATATGGACTTGCTAGCTTGTGACTAGGGAGCTGAGCGTAGAGCGCCGGGTACGTTTTTGTTACGTTTTGTTCCTCTCATACCATTTACTTCTGGGGCACTAATATAGGAGGTGTTATCATGAGACTCTAATATTGGACTTTTATTCCTTACTGGGTAACACCTGGCTTTCCCGACCTCATCTTTTCAGAGGAGGAAATGAGGGTTGGAAACAGCAGCCCCAGTCTTGCTGGGGTCATGAGTGCGCTTTTCAGAGGGTAGGAAAGGCAGAGGGAGGCTGGTTATGTCTGGGCGTGGGGGACGGTTGTGTTCATCGCTAGAAAGAGATGAACTCATAAGCCGTTACCCTGTGTCCCTTCTTGGTGAACCTGAAATCCAGCTCATCTGGGGAAGAAATCCTGTGGCGTAGAAAGGTCCATGGGAATTATGAATGACCCAGGCAAATGAATGGCCTTGGAAACAAAACAAGAACCGAACAGTCACTAAGATACATTAGAGGAGGGCTGCATCGAGCGAGTAAAGTATGTGTTTAAATCTAATTTTAAGTGAAGCTCCTTTAAAAAAAACTATTTAAAAACTTCATATGCCACAGTATTTTAGAATTGGGTAAGAGCTAAATATGAAAGAAATCAGTATCACAAGGTGAGTTAAATTTGAACAAATATAGGAAGACTTGGCTTGGTCTTCTGAAAGGGGGCAAGTCCTTCAGGGTCACCAGTCAGACCCAGTCTTGTCTCGTCTCCGTCAGCTCCTTGGTTTCACCACGAAGTCTGAGCAAAGAGACCAAGAAGAATTTTGCCAGTAAGCCTCATTTGAGGTGTTGTAACAGTACCGTTCAGCCGTAAATTCTGGAAGATCCAACCTGTCAGCGCTTTTCTTAAGTTTGAGACATTTTTATCAGAATGTGTTGCTAGAACTCATTGATCACAGGAAGTTAATTCCAGCTGGACGCCCACTTGCCATCACCAGGGGCTGTAATAATGTCCACTTGGGGGCCGGAGGGTTAGCTCAGTGGTTCCGGCGCCTGCCGCGCAAGCACAAGGTCCTGAGTTCGATCCCTGGAAACCACATACAGTGCTGGGCATGGAGACTCACGCCTACCAGCCATCAATACCACATACCACAGTGCCTGGTGTGGTGGCTCATGCCTGTCATCCCAGCACTCGAGAGGCAGAGGCAGGAGGATTGTTGAGTTCAAGGCTTGCCTGGGCTCCATAGTGAGCTGAGGGCCAGCCTGAACTACAAAGCGAGACTCTGTCTCCAAAAATAATAATAATAATAATGTCCACTCGGAAGGGCAGGCTTAGACAAGAGACTTCGGGAGGCGACTGTAGATGGCAAACCTTCGCTCCATGTACTTAAGGCAAATGATTTCAGTCAAACACAGTTCACGTGTTTACCTCTGTGCTTGGTGAGCCTCGAGGAGTTCAAGACTGGCAGTGATGACATTTAAAAACTGCCTGTGCACAGCAGTCTGTGTCCTTCCCAAACAAAGAATGAGGCTGAATCAGCTCTCAAAACTCATCCTAAAGCACAGTGTGCAGTTTCAGTTCTTAGAGATTTTGCACTGTGAAGTTAAATGGCTCTCAGTGATTGCCTGGGAGCTTGGTACACAAGGCATTATTTTTTAAAAAGCAATCTCTAAAGCGTCTTAACACTCATTGTTTTGGGGATTATAAATCGAATTCTATTCAGCACTACTTTTTAAAAAAAAAACTCAAAAATTTCAGAATTGTCTGTCATTTGTTTTATTTCCTAAAGAATTCAGTTCTGTAATTTAATACATTATCATTATAGAGGATTTGGAATACAGGAAAGCACATTGAATAAAATGAAATCACTTATAATTCCTTAACTCATATAATAATTATTAAAATTTAGTCTCTGCTTCTGGTGCTTCCCTCTTAGTTCTGTTTAAACACATATGTATTTTATATTAAAATTTGGATCCTACTGTTTTTTTCCATTTGACAATATATTGAAATCATTAGATATTTTTCTGCCCCAATAATTTTAGTGGCCATTTCAAGTGCCATTATATGGATTATATCCTTGTGTTTTTAGCCTTTTCTCCATGACTGGCTTCCTGGTACCATACTGTAATTACTTTGGTACTTTGTGTGGCATATGTTCATGAGTAGAACTGAAAATATATTGTTTTCCCCCATGAAGACATAGAATTATCTTAAATGGTCCCCTTTTAACCCTAAACCTATAAGCTGGAAAACTTTACTCCCTCCCCCCCCAAAAAAATGGTTCTCTCTTGACTATTTAATTGACATTAGCAGGTTTCTTTGATTCCCCGAACAAAGCATTTTACAACATGGTCCTGACACAGGGGAGCAGGACTTAGCTCCCAACTGGAAACGTGAGTGCATGTTCTCTAAAAATTAAAGAATGAATTTTACAAGTGACGGAGGTTTAAGTAGGGAAATTTTATCGAGAAAGAAAGCTTCGGCCTAAAAGGCAGAAGGGGAACCTGGTAGGCAGGTAACGCACTTACCTTACTTCTCACAGGGCTTTTATGGAGCAAAGCCACGAGGTGAGGCAGGTCCAAAGTGGGACAGAATGACAGCCAACCAGCAACACTGCAAGTACGGCAGCTTAGGTAACATTGGTACAATTAGAAACCACATAAAACCTTGATCAGCCAATAAGACAAAACCATGATCAGCCAATAAGATTACAACAAGTATAATTGCACAGGTAACATTGATTAAGTAGGGATCCAATGAGAAGTCAAATCAGTCACAATTATACAGGAATTTTTGACTTCGACTCTTTTCCGGGGAGGTGGGTTAAAATTCTGGCCCTCCACCCCAGGAGACTGGTGCCTATTTTAGAATATCAACCACTACTATTTACCTTAGGGAGGCTGGCACCCTCTTGAGAATATTTGGGGATACCTGTTTAGGATATCAGTCATGGCTGTTTCTCTTACATGGTGGGGTAGTTTTTCCCGATGGCAACACTAACTTCTAAATTGTATTTTTTTAAAAATTGAATTCTTTATTGGTACATTTTATGTACAGTTCACAATCACACTCAACATTGGAGATTTTGTACCAGTATATGACAGAAGTTAATTCTCATTTTTAAACATATCCCTACCCACCCACAACTCCCACCTCTTATATACATGCTATTTCTTTTTCTTTCCAAATCATATTTATTCTTTTCCCCCATTACATTCCCCAACCACATTCCCTTTTAATATTTTCTATTTTATAAAATCTATCATACATTCCAAAACTCATTTACATCTACAGGTTTTCATACCAGAGAAAAGATATGGATATATGTGATCTATTTATTTCACTTATTAATGCGTCTTCAAGGTTTATCCATTTGCACATAAATGAATGAAACTTGTCATTCTTTATGGCAGAATAATACTCCATTATATTTTTAAAAAACACATCTTTATCCAGTCTCCAGTTGATGGGCATCTGGGTTGTTTCCAAGATTGGGCTATCACAAACTGAGCTGCTGTGAATATGGGTGCACATATGTCTTTACAATATGATTCTTTTAATTGCTCTGGGTATATTCCTAGCAAGGGAATGGCAGGGTCAAATGGGACCTCTAATCCTAACAGAGGAATCTCCACACTGATCTCCACAGTGCTGTCGAGGCTGCGAGGAGAAAGGAACCCTTCTCCACTGTTGGTGGGATTGTAGACTTGTAAATTGGCTTTTTGTCCACATCCCAGGGCCAGTCCCATCTATCTGCCTACTGTGTGTCTAGCTAGCTTTTCTACCACCACCCCAGGAAGGGGGTGAGCTGTTTCAGATGTGCACAGCCACGCTGAGAGAGCGGCAGAACACTTCTGTTGCATTTGGCTTGTGGGAAGTAACCAGGCTACGGTAACCTGGCAGGTATGAGCCCAGCCTGCGCAACTTAGCAAGACCTTGTCAGATCAACCCCAGGAGGTGGGTGGGAGTGAGAGAAGCCCTCTGCCGATGACCCGTGACCGCCATGAAGTTATGGTAATGTCTATACGACACTGACATGTAATACATACTCACAATACATTTCTGATCAAATAAGTAATAAACTCCAGGGTAAAGTCTTAGATACACTTAAGATTAGGTTGAAGTTGGGCACTTCCTTCCTTAAACTATATCTGCCTCTCTCCTGTATCTTCTAAAATCTGTCATCACTGGCATAATTTCATTTTACTCATTTGTAGCCCTTGATCAATTATATTTTCATTTTTTCCACTGTCATCTGTTTTCCCCCAAAACATGTTCCTGAAGGCATGTCTTAGATTCTTCAGAGTGCTAGGTTCAGTGTTGGAAAAGTCTGTTTTCATGTCCTCTTTTTCCCAGGCTCGAGGAAGGCACAGAACTGTTTTCCCTTTGCTTGTCCGTCATTCTCTAGAGCTTCCGAGGTAAGATGTGTGCTTTGCCCTGGGGAGAGATTATGAGAAA